>SZWC01000354.1:189254-240091 GCA_023375785.1 Penium margaritaceum | reverse complement strand
ACACACACACACACACACGCACACACACACACACACACACACACACACATCCACACAAGCACGCATACATGCATGCACACCAGCACGTATGCACATATGCACGCACGTACACATGCTCACAGGTACGCACGTACACAAGCACGTATGCAAGCACTCAAGTACACACGCACGTAGGTACACACGCATGCACGCACGCATACACACACGTATGCACATACGCACATAGCAGCATACGCACGCACACACGTACATCCACACACATGCACGCACCCACACGTGCACACATGCATGTCCGTATGGACACACGCACACACGTACACATGCACACACGTATGCATGCACGGTACGTAGGCATGCACACATACATGCACGCATACATAAATGCATGTACATACCCACACATGCACATATGCATGTACAGGATGCAAGCACACACGCGTACATGATGTTGCATTTGTGGCGCTGTGGCTTGAGTTCCTGCTCATGCCGTTGATGTCTTCGTTTGATGTTTGGCATAATCGTGAGCCAGGATTGAATGGGAGAAGCAGCACAAGACCACCGGCAAGAAGCGGAAACACCATAGGTCTATGGTTCGGAAGTCCAAACTGAGGATATGTGGTTGCCAATGGTCCAAAATCATGGCGGACCGCGATAACCATGAGCAGTTTGACCAGAATTCACGCCTCATGGTGGTCACGCTGGACCACCATCAGGTGTGCATCATGCCTCGTGGATTTTTTGGGTCACATAATACCCCAATACATCTGGATCGGGGACCTGTTTCCTACAAGAAAAGTCGTGATTGGTCGTCGACAATTGCCTTGCCTTTCTTTCTTATTTCAACATTGTTTCCGCTCTCTACATTGCTCCTCGGACGTTCGAGCTTGGTAAGCATCAAACGGGGACAGTTGAATATCTGCCTCCAAGCACGGGTTCTTTGCAAAGAAAGGAACCATGCAGCATGGATTCAGACAAGCGCATTGAATCAGGGAGGAAACAGACAGTATGCAGTGTGCAACGAGTTGGACCGAAAGCTTGGCCAAGCTTCTCGTCCAAACCGTTACATGTCACTTGTTTGGCTGGACTAGCCACAAAATTTATCCCGGCTATAAAACATTAAGATTAGAAACGAATGGATGAAATAGCTCGAATACCTGCACCACACGCACTATTAAGCTAGCGTGTCCATGAGTCAGACATGTGGCACGGCAGACCCGGCTCAGAAAAAGATAAGAATGGGATATCCATGAGTATCATGGCTGCTCACAGCATACCCAGACCTTTAAAATTAGTAACGACATATGGGTATGCTGTTCTTTTTTCAAAACGATGGGTATGTCATGTTTAAATTCAGATTAATTGCTATTTCTTCAAACCAAGGTCAATTGAATCGAGAAATATGATGTCATCTTTATAATATTAATTCCTTCGTAGTGTGTTGCATTGGATTCATCCACTAGTAATGAATGCATTTATGTAATAATGTTCACGAATGCGAATAGGTACGTGTTTACAGAGTCTTAGTGCGGGGGATTAGTGTCATCTCGTACGTATGACCTCGTTGTTTGGGACATGCACCATCTGGACTTCACCGACGTCGCATGCACTTGGTAGAACAGAACCCGACGCCTCCTTTTGGTGTACACGTGTCTCCTTTGGCATATGCGGAGCTTTCAGTCGCCGAACGGTGCGTCACGCTAATAGCCAGACATTTCTCGGTTCAGGTGCAACGTACTTTGTGTAGTAGTTGTCATTCTTGTGCTCGACCCCTCCCCCTTTGGTTCTCTTGAAGCCATAGAGTTTGACCTAGCACTGCTCGTCATGACTCTGTCCTAGTCACTCCGACACCGTGCACTGCCTCGGCACAGTGCTGAGGAGTATGGTTGAGGAGGACCTACACCCAGGTGAGCGGTAGAATGGGTATTCCCTACTTTAATTCATCAAGTTTCTCATTCTGTACCCATGTTCCATCACTATGGTTGCACAACTACGGTGGTCCTCGTCCCGTAGGCGGGGACGTGGGCAGTCAGATGATCGCACTCTTGGGTCACCCCCTGCGTCATTAGTACGCCCTGTTCTGGATGAGCCAGGTGTCTCTTTCCTCCCTGCCCGTGGCCTATTTTTTATGTGAAGTTGGACACCAAAGTCGTCGTCATCCTATCGTCGCAGAGAAGCCTGCCACCCCTCAGTTGCGGCTAGGTCGCTTTGGGGTCGAACCGCTGCAGAGTAAATGACCATGGATTAGCTCGTGTCGCTTGTAGTAGTATGCACCCCGTCCATGGTGGTTCTTCTTTCACGCTAAATGTGTGTTTTGGTTTTTTGTTTCTTTTTGTAGTGTCATCCGATGAGAGGCAGGAAAAAATGCCCCAAAATGCACGAAGGTGGATGGCGCCTTCCCAGGGGGGGTGGAGTTTGCTGAAATGGTCGTGCCGCCGGGCCGTGGACGGCTGCTAAAGCAAGAACCGCATGATCGTGCATTATTTTCAGAGTGAGCCAACGGTGTTCCCAGCTTAAGAAGGACTGAGGTTCACAGCACAGTGTTCCCAGCTTAAGAAGGACTGCACCTAGATTTTGTGTTCCCATGTGTGTACCCAAACTGGGCTGGTGAAAGTGTCAAAGTGGAGGATGGTCACCATTATATGCCTGGTGCTGAAAATGGCCGTGGAGATCTGGCCAAGACCGTGAAGTGGGTGTGCCGGCAAATTGCGGCCACCATGCAGAAGAACCCCTGTGCAAACGTCACAAGTCTGGAGGCGGTGGTGAAGAAGGCGACCGGCAAGGACGTGGACCGTGGCACGCTCTACCGTGCTACGGTTGCCGTCCAAGAAAAACTTCTCGGGTCCTGCACGATGTCATGGTTTCTGTTCCCGGCTTGTACGCAAGAGGTTCATACTTAGCGTTTGTGGCGTTTTGTACCTGTTTTTTTTCTTTGTAAAAAACCTGACGCCATGTGTTGTTCTATTTCCTCCAGCTCATGAATGTGGACCTTAACACCCATGCCGTCGCTGAGACGACCGAGGACAATGTCTTCCACTGGGCCTTTGTGGCTCTAGGTGCCACAGTTCTCAGGTTTTAGCATTCTTGTCACATCTTAACGTTGGACGGGACTTTCTTGAAGAATGGGCACAAACAAACCCTCCTAGTGGCGCAGCACTTCGACGCCAACGACCACGCAGCAACATTAGCGTGGACTTTGGTACCCACCGAGAACAAGGCCCATTCGACTTGGTTATGTTTCCACCTTGCCATCGCATTCCCTACCACAGCAAAGCCTAGAGCCGTAGTATCAGTGACAGGAACAAGGGCCTAATGAATGTAGTGGTCGACAAGCTTCCCGGTGCCATGCACACTTATTGTGCATGGCACCTTCGTCCGAATGTGCGACAACGGTATGGGAAGCGCGCTGCCTTCTGGTGCTAGAGCATGGCGCACACGTTAACCATTGCGGAGTTCTAACGGTGTGAGGAGATCATGAGGCAATAGTACTCGTGATGTGCAGTGTACTTGTTTGCAAGCGGCGGTGACGGCGGCATCTCGCTCGAGCGGTGGACGCAATTTTACTGTCCCATCGGACACGGTGGGCACACGACGCCCAACGCATCAGAGTATGTCCATGCTGACATCATTCAAGTGCGCAAGTTGTACCCCTTCTAATGCTTCATGTCAATCTTTGTGTGGGTGCAGTGCATGAAGGCTGAACGTAGGAAAGAGGCAATGACTTGCAAGGGAGACCTGGCCCCAAAGCTAGAGGCTCGGCTACTGAACGCATCCGTTTTGAGCAACGAGTACGACGTCACGGAGGAGGGGACCCAGATGGCTACGGTGCACAGAGCATCTAACCATGTTGGGTGCATGGACATCGCGTAACGTTCGTGTACGTGGAGGGTCTGGAAAGAGTTTGGAGAACCATGCATGCACGATTGCGCAGTGCTACTCGGTTGGGGCAGCCGCCAGAACCACTGTGCGACGTCGGGCTGACAAAGCTGGCGTTCCGGGGTGCCTACAACAACGTGATGCCGGGTGTCAATCCAGCTAGGCTAAAGCCGTTAGAGGGGGTCATCTGGATGCAGTCGGGTCCACGTCGTGGACGGGGAAGGCCAGAGAGTAGGCGGATGCACCGCAAGGAATTTCGCAAAGTAAACAACATCTGTCGCCGCTGTGGCTTGAAGGGCCACACGATGATGAGGTGCACTAACCCAGTGGTAGTGGCATCAGTAGTAGCAGCAGCAGAAACTGCATTGCAGAGGCAGCTGGAGCAAGCAGAAGCAACTATGCGCGCGGAGGCATATGCCGGGCATTGGCCCACGACTGGCACCCAAGCAGAAGCTGAGGCAGCAGAGGTTGCTGCTGCAACTACTATAGCAACAAGAACCACAGACAGTACAAGTACAACACATGTGGCTAGTGCGGGTTTGCAACATGACACCGCAGCAGACAAGACAATCAACGTCTCTGACGACGACGACCACGAGTATGACCCTGGAGAGTTTCCAACGTATGAATGAGGAGATTAGGAGGCTTACGACCCGGAACGATTCAACCTGGATGAAGACTCTGAGCCAGAGGAGGAAGAACCCTACCGGTCGATGAGTGAAGAGGATGACATGCGGTGTCGACAACAGGAACTCGACGAAAACCACCAGGCGCGGACCACAGGGGGCATACGACATGGCAGCTGGGATGATGTCCCAGAGGACTACTAAGACAAGGAGGAAAACGCTGGCATCTAACTGGTACACTGATTGCTTTTCCTTCTCCATGGTTCACACTCACATCTTGTCTAATGCATTCCCTAACAGCCATCCATGTGGTGTGACCACAGTGTGCAGGACAAGGGAGTGGGACCATAGAAGGTCATGAATGACCAAGGCCCCAGGAGGATGTCAAGTAGGGAGGCTACGAGTACAGAGGGCGGCCCGGATAACAGGTGGCCAAGTTCAGTAGGAACCATCGTTAGGAAGCTCAGTACATAGTCTGTGCGGTCAGATTACTTATGTGGATCTCTTAGATGCTGTCATTCATGTATTGCACAAAATGGATATATAATCAGTTTTTTATTGAAAACTGATTACATGTTCTATATGCCCAGTCCTCTTTATGATACGTTACTCCTGGCCATTGTGTTCATTCTCTTAAACGAAGATCATCACTACAACAAAGAAACCTTTGCCATGGACTGCCCAAAACACATTGTGAGTTCTTGTTTGTGACTTCATTCATCCTTGGAGCCTGTTCAATGTACTTGGTCACAAAGCTGTGGGCCGGCAACAAGCCAGCACACATCATTCAGATGTACATGTGCCCATGCTATAAAGGCAAAGTGATTTGAAGACACCAAGACAGGCGACGAAGATACCACAGGAAAAGTAGTTGATACCATCGGTGAGATTCTCTGCGATGCTGTTGAAGAAGACACGGACACGCGTGCTTTGCCCGGGCTTATGGCCTGCCAGGATGTCATGTAGGCCACCTTTGCCTTGCCTGTGTGATAATGGCATGGATATCTTCACTGCCATCCTCTTTCCAGAGCTGGTTAGTGTGTGGGCTACCAGGATAGTCTCGCAGGAGTAGGGTGTTTGTATTTGTTATATTATCCGTGATTACTCCTAAGCATGTTCAAATGTTTACCATGTTCACGCGTGTGCAGTCATGTGTTTGGTGTTGTTGTGGTGTTTTGATAGAAACATAAGGCAATGAAACGAAAATGACATGGTGAAAAGTGGGTATTCCATGAATACAAAATGTCAAATTTAAACGAACAACCCATGGGGTTACATACGCGACATGGTGATTGGATCCATCCATACCTACAGCTGCCAATCATCCATGGCATACAAAGCAGTCCCTATTAGAGCCTGCATACCCATCATCCAACACATGGCGTGCGGACTAGGTGGTGCACGGTCACACATGGCGTCCCACTTAGCCTTCACATGGCGCCAGGCAGCTTCAGTCTCATCGCATGTTTGCCTGTGCGGAGAGGGGATATCAATATCCCATGGACCGCGTCGACTGTGTGGGATGTCTCCCCAGCCGTCCATCAGAGGTAGTGGGTGGTCTATGTCCATCGGGTCCATGTCACTTGTGGACAGGGCTCGTCCTATTGCACTGGACAATGAAAATTTGCTCAAACAATCGCGAACTCAAAGGTGAGACCGTGTGAACCGGTTGGTTTTTAGCGTCCAACTGACCTCGCTTCACACAGACATTAACGCATAGTCGCACAACACAATGAGTGCGGCAGTGGCCAATGAAGCACGTGATACGACGGCCGTCAATTATCCGACCAACAACCAATCGAGTTGCTCTGCGGTGTTGGTGACAACGATGCTACACCAAGTAATCCAACAGACGGAAAATATCTTTTTTTGTTGAGTACAACATAATGACATGTACACATCATTGACGTTGCGCACCAGGGTCATGTTTGTGTAATCGCAAATATTTGCCTACTTTTGATGTAGGCATGCGGTTATAAAAACACATGTGGTATGTCATTCAAACAATAGCGGACTCAAACACACCGTCTTTGTTATGTCGGAAACCGGATACAAGGTTACAAATGAAAGTGGTCTGGGTATCCGTTTCCTTTTTTAGCACATGCGGACAGGACAACTTATGATTTGGACATGGTGGGTATCTTGTCGCTCCGTCCAAAATGAATTCGTGGTAGAAAACCACAAACCACACTTGGATTTGTTTGTGGTAAAAGCCTGTAATTCTATTTGTGAAGAAAACTGAAACATTTGTGGGTAAAAGCACACTTCGATACAAGATTTAGCACACACCATAAGTTAATTTATATGTTTATGAAGGATATACACATCACATATGGGTATGTACATAGATCCCAATGCACACAGCTAGCTCTCACTCTAAGTCTGGAAACCAGACATGTAGTAGTAGAGGTTGAAGCTGTACAAGTTGAGGAGCGCACCAAGTGCTGAAAATAGGACTTGGATGTAGTTGAAACATAGGGCACTCGCCCTGGATGCCTTCACACTGAGGAACCTCAGGAATGATGTACTCTGTACACTGTACAAAGTCCAAGTGCTGGAGGCAGCACTTTGAGAGCTGGATGAATGAGCTTTGGAGTGAACTGTGGAATGCTTGATGGTAGACTGCTTGCGTTGAGAAACTGAAGGCATGATCGACTGAGTGAATTGGCCACCCTTAAGTGGGTCTAGAAGACCTTTGCAGATGCTCCTTGTCCAGGGAGCTGCATAACTACCTGGGTGATTGCATGACCATCCAGGCCAGCTGAAGGGTCACCTGGAAGTTGAAGAGTCACCACCAGCTGAAGGGTCACCTGGAAGCTGAAGGGTCACTGGCAGCTGAAGGGGTTCTAGAGGTTGAAGATGCACTGGTAGCTGAAGGGTCATGGGCCAACTGAGACATGGCGAGTGACAAGGTATGAGCTCAGTGATTTTGAGGAAATCCACCAAGTATTTTAGGACGTCAAGAAGGAGATTTAAGTGGATTCTGACCATTGAAACTGGTATTTCTTAACACCCCAACTCAGTTAAAGATGGTCGGGCTGGTTAAAGGCAAAGGCAATCCATGATGGAAATTTTGAGTGGTGAAGATGGTGATGTTTTGATGTTTGGTGGAGGTGGAAGGCGAGTTCGAGGAAGTCTGGAGGAGTGTCCGGTTGATATTGAAGATGAAGCAGTCCAGACCATGTTTATCAGACATTGTAGAGGACTTTCCCACTCAACAAAGCCTCCGGTAGATGCTGAGTCAGGGCTATGAGGGTCCTTCTAAAGATCAACTTTGTTGCTTGAGGATGGCGGGGTTGTTGAAATTTCTTCTGCGTAGGAAACCTTGATTGGGACATAAGAATTGTATGACGCAGCTGCTGCTGTTGGTGAAATGAGTGGTGAGGTCGTTTGGAGAAATTCACGCTCGCTGCGAATTTTCCCCCCCTCGCTGAACTGGATTTTGCGGGGGGGGAGAGAGAGAGAGAGAGAGAGAGAGAGAGAGAGAGAGATAGAGAGAGAGAGAGAGAGAGAAAGAGAGAGAGAGAGAGAGAGAGAGAGAGAGAGAGGAGGTTGTGCAAAACGACGCCCTCCACCCCTCTCACTCCGCAGTATCCGCGGACACTACAAGTTTCACATTTTTTGCAGAAACTGCAAAAATTTGCAGTGTCCGCGGAAGCTGTGGGGAAGGACTCCGCGCCCGCTTGAGCGGCCGATTCTCGCTCGATTGGTCGTTCCCCATCCAGCGGGCGATCGCCGTCGTCGATCGCAGGCTCGGCGAGGGCCGGCCGGTGATTCATGGATGCGGGATTGCCTTCAAACTTGCCGAGCTGCATTGTGTGAGATGTCCCATCGTCAGTTGAGATCTCGACCGCGTCAGCTTTGAGTTTAAATGAGATTTTAGGTACGTTGACGGGAGAAGTTGTTAGAAACGCCCTTCTTGGCACGGGTTAAACTGAATCGTCATAAGGTGGTTGTGAAAGTGCTCAAAGTGCTTTCTTTGTGCGATTTTTGGTATGAAGAGGTTGGGAGTTCAGTAACCTCCAAGACAAGGTCTGTGGCGACTCCTACTTCGACTGTAGAATTGCCAAGAGCCTCAATAAGGGCTGTGGACTCCACTATGAATGCCAGAGGAGGTGTTACTATTGTATTATCCTTCCAAAAAGCCCTCTTGAGCCTGAATATCCAACTTCTTGAACCAAGATCCTTCTGAGAGGGACTTGTGTGTCGTGTGCTGATGGGGCGCCCGATGTTTTCTAGGGAGTCTTTCAGCACAGCTTCTGCGGAGGAGCGTCAAGTCCGCTTAAGGTTGGAGATCCCAAGTATGCAAGAGGCGATGTACATTTGTTCTTGACCAGATTATGAGTTTGGAATTCCCATCAATGCGTACCAGGGGCTTCGTACATACAAGAACAATGCGGTGGAGGTGAGTGGTCCATCCCCAAGAAGTCCGCGTTGTTGAGTACTTAGAGCGTGTTTGTCTTTTTTTACACCCTTGGTGAGAAAATATGTGACTTGCTTCTCTCCGCGAACAAAAAGAAGGGTCACCGTACCATCAAGGACCTTGGATTGGATCCAATGGCCCTTGATACTGATGTGCTTGGTGAAGCCGTTGAACTGTGTTGAATTGGCAAGGTTGATTGTCGACTGGTTGTCCACGAAAAGAGGCGTAGGTCCTTTTTGAGGAAATCCGACTTCTTCGAGAAGATACCGTAGGTAGGTAATCTCTTGTCTCGCATTTGTAACTGCCACATACTCCGCTTTGGTGCTGTTGAGTGTGACTTGATTTTGTTTTTTACTGGACCAAGAGAGCGCTGTGTCTCCAAGTAGGCAGATGTAGCGGATGGTGCTACATCGGTCATCGGGTTGTCCGCCAAAGTCAGCATCGCTGTAGCATTGTAGTTGGAGAGATGTGTTTGTGCCGTAGACAAGTTGTAGTGTCAATGTTGCTTTGAATTATCAAAAGGCACGGGTCAACTCCTTGCACGTTCGTAAAGGACGAGTCTTGCTATAAGAGGCAAGGCGTCCGACAACAAATTGTAGGTTGGGTCGCATACAGCTTGTTGTGTGCATGAGAGATCCGACGCGCAAAAGGTAGGTCGTCTCATCAAGGGAACCTCCATCACTTTGTTGTGGTGGAAACAGTTGTAGTAACAATGGCGTGTCATAGAAGTTGTCAGTGGTGTTATCCCGGTGTTCGTTGAATTCGATATTAATGTTTTTTTCAGTGATCGAATTTGAATCATTTCTTCGTTCAACGAATTTGACGGATCACAAAAACAATTATTACTCTATTACGTCGAATTTAAGGGTTCAGGGTCCAAATTTATCGTGGACTTCCAAGTTTGGGTTGGACCCATTGTCTAGGTCAAATAGAATACCGGCCTTTTCGACCTCGTCGCTCGGCAGGGCCGAGCGACGAGGTCGAACAGGACTGTCGCACATCCAGGCACGCGCGCAAATGGCACGTGTCGAGGGCGCATTTGGCAGTTTTGCCAGATGCACCCTCGATCGAGTGCCGTTTTGTCGCGGATATCACACGTGGCGCTGTCAGAGTTCGGTCGCCAGGCCTTGAATCGGAGGCATTCGACGAATTCTCGGAACACATAAATATTGAACCCGCCCTTTCGTCGAATTTAATGATCAGGGCCATCACGAGTTCGATGAATTTCGAACACAGAAATAATTCAGACCCTAAAAAACTAGTTGAAATTATGGATCATATAATTCCCAAAAATCCAGACGTCGAATTTAAAAATCAGGGGGATAAATTGTTTGATGATTTTCTCAATGTATGTTTGCTGTCCAAGACTGATGGTGCGTGTGTTGCGATCACGATTGATGTTCATACCAAGGTAGAAACTCATGGTAGGCATCAGATTGATGTTGGCTGCAACTGCCATTGATGTTGCTGTTGATGTTGTAAGGTATTCTTTGTGTCTGCTGATGAGAATATCATCGACATAGACGAGGGCATGGCAGTCGGGTGAGGATGTCATAGCGTTTTGATGTAAAAAGAGACCACCATTGTAGGATGATGTGGTGAAGCTGAAGTTGTCGAAGATGTTGCATAATTTTCTGTACCAGAGAAGGGGGCTTTGCTTAGCCCGTAGAGGATTTTGACGAGCTTGCAAACTCGTGTAGTTCCATCATGATATTCTTTAGGTTGTTTCATGTAGATTGTTGTTTCCATCTCGCTGTTGAGTAATGCGTTTTTGAAGTCAAGTTGAAGTATCTCCCAATCATTGACTGCTGCGAGGAAGATCATCATTCGAGTTATTGTGTAGCGGCTCACTGGAGTGTAGGTGTTAAAGAAGTCCTTTCCGGGAATTTGGGTGAAGCCTTGGGCAACGAGGCAAGCCTTAAACTTGTTGAGGCTGCCGTCATCTTTTATCTTTACACAAAAGACCCATTTGACTCCAACTGTCCAGGGGGAAGTTTGACAAGCTCCCAAGTGCCTTGGCTGATGAAGCTGTTGTATTCTACGTCAAGCGCCTATCTTCAGCTTTCTACGTGGGGCCCTAAAAGGGCTTCGTTGATGTTGGAAGGTTCTGGGGGTACATCTCTTGCATTTGTGAGGGCGGCAAATGTGTTGGTGAGAAAGCATGCGTGGAAAGTATCTTGGCTAGTGCATGCTGTGAGAGATGTTGTTGGTGCTACTATGTCAACATTTTTTAGTTGTTGTTGCAGGAGGCTTTGGAAGTACCCGAAGTCCGTATTTCTTTGGTCGGTGGATGGCTCCCTAAGCATCCCCTCACTGCCCCCATCATTGATATCCTCAACCAAAGGAGTCACATGTTGCTGGTTACAATGGTCAACATCTTTGCTGACTTCGAGGCAATGACTGTCACCGTCCATCGTGACGGATTCTGACTCTTCACTACCTCATCATGCGGCTGCTACAGCTTCGGTTCGGTGATTTCCTCCTTAACCATCTCTTCCAAGAAACGTTGTTTTTGTAGAGTTGTTGTCTTTGACATTCATGCATTTGCTTCTGTCCAGGTCTTGTCATTGAGACTTTCGTAGAAGAGTATCGCGACTGCTGATGCAGTGACGCGTTGAGATGTCATAGAAGAGCCAGGCCTTTTGACTGTCACTTTGGCCGATGTAGATTTCCCTGGCAGCTTTGTCGTCCAATCTACACCGTCGTTCTTTGGGAATATGGTAGAGAGCCATGCATCCGAAAGTTCAAAGACTGCTGACGTCTTGCCTCTTATTGTACCATGTTGTATATGGAGTTGTTTAAGTGGGAAGACTGGCTGTGGGTAGTCGATCTTTGACCCACGTTGCTTGTTGGAGTGCTACTGGCCACCAAGAGTCTTAGAGTTGAGCCGAGAGTAGCATAGCCTTGACACATCTCCTCGAGAGTACGGTTACAACATTCAGCCACTCCATTCTACTGCAGGGTGTGAGGTGTTGACTTTTGTTGTTTGATCCCGTGCTCCTTGAGGAAAGCGATGAAGTCGCTACTAGTAAATTCTCCAGCATTGTCCGAACGTAGAATCTCCAGCTTTGTCATGGCTTCTTGTTCAACTTGTGGAAACCACTCGCAAAAGATTTCGAGGAATGCGTCGCGGCTGACAAGTGGATATGTCCAATTTTACTTTGTGGCGTCGTTGACAAATACCACAAAACACTTGTGTCCAGAGGTAGATTTGTTGAATGGTCCGTAGATGTCCATGTGGACCAGATGCAGCTTCTCAGAGATGTTGGTCTTTGCTACCGGGGGAAAAGGATTGACGTGCCAACTTTGATTTGACGCAGGGTTCACAAGGATGTCCTTGGTCATATTTGACGATGGTGAGTCCATTGACGAGGTCATTGGAAAGCAGTTGATGAAGCTGTTGGTCATTGATGTGCCCAAGTCAGAGATGCCAGCGTTATTCTGTCCCTGACTTTTGTGGAGAAAGGCTGACGGATGTTGAAACTCGCAGATGTACACGATGAGGATGAAGTTGAAGTTTGATCATGCCATCGCTCTGTAGTTTACCTCTTGCAATAAGTTCACCTGTTGTTGTGCAGACGTAAAGCTGCATGTATTTTGTGATGAAGATTAGTCCTTTCATCATCACCTTTCCCATGGAAATGAGGTTGGTTGAGATGCCAAGGACGTAAAGAACATCGCTGATGGTGACGTTGATGCTGTTGTGAGCACGAGCCTTGAGGTCACCAATGCCGTTGATGGGTAGTTCACCCATGTTTCCCACCGTGACTGTAGAGATTTTTGGGTATGGTCTGCGATTGTGCAAAGTGTTTGGGTCATGCGTGATATGTTCCTTGCTGCCGCTGTCGAGGTAGAAGATGTTTGGATGCCGCAATAGCTGCTTCTTCTCTGAGGCAGAGAGGTTGGCGTAGCAAGAGAAGCCGTACTTTTGTTCCATATCATCTGATGTTTCTTTTGCATGGTTGGGGTAGTCTTCCTCCTTATCCTTCTCATCTTGCTTCTCTTCCTTGCTTGAGATGTGAAAAGCTTGTAGGACCTCCTTGTTGTCATTGTGCTAGCCTTAACGGTTTGACATTGTCTCTTCCTGTTGATGTAGTTGTCAAATGTAGCAGTCTTTCTCGATGTGTCCCTTTCTATTGCAATATCTGCATGTGATTATAGGAAGTTGCCCGGAGTTTTGGGGAGCTGAGCTCAGGAAGGCAGTATTCGGTGATACGTACTGAAATATTGACGAGGACATCTTGGCTTGGCTTGATGCTCCACGAGATGAGTTGGAGGCTGAGTATGAGTTGACATTCACTTTGGAGGACCTCTTGGAGCCACGGTAAGCAAGATCGATGATTGCTTGCTCGTGGTGCTGTTTAAGTCGCTTGTCACATTGTTATTGAAGAAGCATTGTGCAGACAAAGTTTTCACCAAGGAGATGAGGCTGAGTGTAGCAAATAATGTGTTTCACATCTCTCCATTCGTCACCAAGGCCATCCATGATATAGGATACGAAGAGAAATCATAGAAAAGGTGAGTCCGTGACGGTGAGCTGGTCAAGAATATCCTTTTCTCTCTTGGTATGTAGTTCGACGTTGCGATGGAACTGGCTGGTGTGAGTGTGGGAGATTTTTGAAAGAAAATAGGACTTCTGGGTACTGCTACTTGAGGTATTCCCATGTAGAATAGGCGGGTTTAGTTGTGTCTTTATACATGCGGAGGGCTTGCTGGACACGCGGTACCACGCTCTTGAGGAGGACTGAATATGCCATTAAGCGGTGGTAGTTGAATGATTTTAGGAAATCTAGAGGACTCCCTGGGATAAGAGGTCTGCACTGGCCATTGTAGAACTGCCATAGCTTGTGTGGACAGCTTGGTGCTTCATAATAAAAAGCCCAGTGGGAGAATTCGTAACCGTTGAACTTCTCTGTGCTGATCTTGTCCGCTTGCTGGGGTATTGGAGATGGCTGGCATGCTGACCACGTCTAGAGAATGGGGAGTCAGAGGCAAGGGATGTACTCCTCTGACAGGTGAAAACGGGTTGCCTGTTGCAAGGTAAGCTGCTGTAGGATGGACTGCTGTAGGATGAGCTGCTGTGAGATGAGCCGCTCAAGCTGGATTGCGATTTACTGGAGTTGCTGCTTGTGCATACTGTTGCATCAGGCTATTGATGCGAGTTTGAGCTTCTTTCTATAGTTGAGAGACCATATGCTACGCCTGTTGTCTGGTTGCAAATAGGTTCTTTTCGGCTTGTTGACGTCGCAAACTCTCTTGCATCCTACGCATGTCTGTTTCTTGCATCTGACGGTTGAATTCATGATGAATTTGGGTAGTGTGAGCGTTAAACCCTAGGCAGAGTAGTTCCATCTGTTCAGCATACTGAGTGACAAGAGTAAACATTTCCGCCTGCCATTGCTCTTGACCATGTTGCCTTCCTTGCAAGAATGCTTGCTTCTGTAGGCGTTGGAAGTCTTCCACTTCATCCATGGAACTTGTGGTTCTTGCGTCTGTTGTTGTGGTTGGTGACTGGCCGTCACCCTGCTCTGATACCACGTGAGGAAAACTAAAATATTTGTGGATAAAAGCACACTTGCACACAAGATTTAGCACACACACCATAAGTTTATTTATATGTTTATGAATGATACATACATCACATATGGGTACGTACATAGATCCAAATGTACACAGCTGGCTCTCACTCCAAGTCTGAAAACCAGGCATGTAGCAATAATAGAGGTTGAAGCTGTACAAGTTGAGCAGCGCACCAGTGCTAAAGACAGGACTTGGATGTCGCCGAACCACAGGGCGCCCGCCTTGGATGCCTTCACCTTGAGTAACCTCAGTGATGATGTAATCTGTACATTGTACAAAGTCTTAGTGTTGGAGGCAGCACTTGGAGAGCTGGATGAATGAGCTTTGGAGTGAACTCTGGAATGCTTCATGGTAGATTGCTTGCATTAAGAAACTGAAGGCATGTTTGACTGAGTGAACTCGCCACCCTTAAGTAGGTCTATAAGACCTTTGCAGATGCTCATTGTCCACAGAGTTGTAGGAAGTTACATAAATACCTGGGTGGTTGCATAGCCACCCAGGCCAGATGAAGGGTCACCAGGAAGCTGAAGGGCCACCACCAGCTGAAGCATCACTTGGAAGCTGAAGTGTCACCACCAGCCGAAGGGTCACTGGCAGCTGAAGGGGTTCTGGAGGTTGAAGATGCACTGGTAGCTGAAGGGTCATGGGCCAACTGAGACATGGCTAGTGACAAGATATGAGCTCAGTGACTTGGAGGAAATTCCCCAAGTATTTTAGGATGTCAAGAAGGAGATTTAAGTGGAATCTGACCATTGAAACTGGTATTTCTCAACACTATTTAAGTGTATGAAATATTTTTGTACAAAGTCCACATTTTGGCCTAGAAATCCTTTGTTATTTCCCAGCATCGCGAAAGAACAAACTTATGAACGTGCATTCTTTCGTATAAAAAACCACCATGTTTTTGCACTTTTGTTGTTGATAAGAATGGACATAGAAACTACAAAGTAGACTTCTTTGACATACACGAGAAGTCTTTCTATTCTTTTACATTTCTTAAGCAATAATGCGGTTCTTTTATCATCTCAAAAGTATTTTCAAGTTAGTGGAAGTGTAACGGGCTGAGTCTCCTTCTCCTGCACTGAGGTCGTTGTGGTAGTTTGCAGAATGGCATCTAGAGCTTGCTTCAGTAAATTTCCCGTCTATGGCAATCGTCGTCAACGACCTGTGTAGGGAGACTCAATTATATTGAGTCACCGGAGGCCCATATCCGTTTTCACGTCGCCCTCTCGTTCTAGACCCAGATGGGGGGGTGTATTGCTTTGAACTCACGAGTTTGTACGAGATTTCCGTAAACAAAACTTGAAGGTTATGCCAAATGAACTCGAATTTCGTGTTTGACGCAACGGCGAGAACTCATCAAGTGCAAGACACACCCGGTAATTTTGTACCGACGCTTTTCTTCCTCTCATGTCTCACTCCCTTGCTCTCTATCCCTCAGCTTGCTCACCTGAGGAGGTAGGGAGGATAGAGCAAGGACGAGGGCTTGAGGCCACAAGCATCGGCCCTCGAGGCCTTGTAGCCTCCTAGCCGATCGAGCCACCAGCTCGATCGGCGGCTTGTGGCTCGCCAGTGGGTGGCCGGCTGGTCACTTGACCGTCCACTGGCCACCCAGTCGGCCGGCCGCCGGCCGTTTGGTGGCCAGCGGGTGGCTGGCCATCGGCCAACCCTCGCAATAGCGGGGGATGGCTCACAGCCACCCTATTGCTATCACGAGATGGGAGGCCTGAACCAACCTTCCCGCTATAGGAAGTCTTCTCTTGAAATCCATTTTGATGTCCACATGAAAGATATTTTGCACTAATTCTATGTAATCATACGCATGCTTTGCATGTAATGTTATGCTCCTTTTTTGGGCCTCTGGTTGTGACTAACTCAGGCGGGGACGCTACCTCAGCACCACATAAGCCCTTGTGTTGAACCCAGCCCTCCATTTCATTAGGTTATGGTGGAGGGTATAGGTTGGGTTGCTTCCACCATAGGGTGAAGAGGGAGCTCAGGAGTAGGTGACACTCTCTATGATGTATGAGAAAGTTTTTGATGAGGGCAGAAGCAAAGTCATCTTCTAAATGATTTGAGTCTAACTCAATATTGAGTCATGCCTCGTGATAGTTGCGGTTCAGGGCTGGAGGAGTTGTGTTAATGACTCGAGCAACCTTTTCCAACACCACAAGATCCAGGAAACCGTTTGGATCAGACACATCCGATCAGGTGTTTCTGAGCTTCACATGACAACAGAACACTCAATAAAGTGAACTTACACATCATAAGTCTTATTGAATCATTGGGATCATTATACTATGTCTTTAAGCATTTCCCTTATTGTTTCATGTTTTGTATGTGTCCCGCCATTCACATGTTCATGACATAATGTTAATCACAAAAATGATGGGCCAGTCGAGCGTGTACATGGTATCGATGATGCTAGTAAAAAGCAACAGATACGGACATGGAGTAAAGAATATACATTATTCTAAATTGTGAATCAATATAGGATAAGGCGAGTGCGAATGGTCTCACATGATCTCACCCTTCCTAACCCTTCGGCCATCCATGGTAACACTCTTACTCATCTATCTTAGACTTCGGAAAACCAAGACCCTGGACCTTAAGTTCAACTAGTGGGGCTAAAAAAGGGTCAACTGGCTGCTAACCCGTGTACAAATCCTGCCTTTGTATGGATGTGAGTGCGCAGGGCATGCCGACCATGAGACTGGAGACAACGCATGATGAGCTCGAGTTATACACGCATCGCGCGCAACACCCTTCATGTGCTGCAGCTCGTGACTCACGTGCCTCGACTCCAGTTCAGTCGCATGCCCATGCTCCATTAGTTGACATGGGCACTTGGTGTTACCAAACCTAGATTAGGCTTAGACTCTGTAGGGATATACTTGATGAGTTTGCAAAGAGACCTAGACTAGTCCTTGGTTCTTGCATGAGGTAGGCTAGGAAAGTCCGTGTGGGTAGATGACCGAGAAATCGGTCTAGGGGCGAGATTCGCCCTCGGCTAGCGACAGCGAGCTCGCTCGGCCGGCAGGCCTTGCTGCCCGGCCGAGCGACGAGCGAAGCACAAAACTCGTGCTTCGCTCGCTCCTTCTCTTGTCTGTGTACCTTCGACACTTAGTGTCAAAAAACCCTAGCCATGGCTAGGACTGTTTTGGACCTAGCTCCCTCCATGCTTCACCGTTTTTTATGATTCAACTTGCATTGTGAAGCTCTCGTCATTCTCATGGTATCAGAGCAGGTCCGTCAGCCTGCGGTTGTGGGAACAAAGGAGAAATTCGGAATCGTCCAAAACGGCCGCGAGAGACAAAAACGCGATTTTGGCGATCTAGCAAGTCAGGGACGTGCACGATATGAACAGGGCAGGTCGCAAGACCAAGACGGAGGTAGAGAAGGCACCTAGGGCTTGCGAGGACAAAGAAAGGTACAAAGGAGAGGAAGCGGCGGCAAGGGTGGACACCACGGGCCGCGTGGTCGTCGGTGGTCCCCGTAAGGAGCCACGCACAGTCAAGGGCAAGGGGGCGCAAACGCCCTTCGCAATAATCTCAGATGAGTAGACAGGACCAAGGTCTCCATGAGTGGTGAAGGGCCTGCGAGGGACATGGAACCAAGACGTAGCAACGGGGGTGGCGGGAGTGCAAACACGGCCACCTCGGCAGCGGCTGTCACATGGAGTGACCTCAACAAGATTGCACTTAACAAGGACCTGACGCCCCCACCTCTAGGAACACGCAATTTCCTTGCATGGAAAGATGTGTTCGTCGCATGGACGGCCGAGCATGGGCTCGAGAAACTTTACCTCAACCTACCGCCGGAGGAGGTAGACGACCGTACCCTCCTCCGTGCCTTCAATGATTTGACACGTGCTCTCCCCCACGACCAGTCCTACGCCGTTCGTCACTTTCGGTATGGCGGGCAAGGAGAGGATCCAACCAACCCCCACGGAGGAGCTCCCCGTCCTTTCCGAGGCGTGGCACCACCTAGTGATGTGCAAGGAGGAACAGGGAATGGCACTGGTTATCACGCTTCATGACAAGCTTCGTCGTCTTTACCCAAAGCCCGATGCGCCCATTGCCGAGTACTGGGATGCGGCGATGGACATCAGGCGCCGGATTCTTGGACTAGGTGCTTCGTGCACTGTTCTGGAGTGGTTGGATCCAGCGTTGCTCCACCTTGGCGAGCCATACAAGGAGTTTCGTTGTGACCTACTGCGACGCCTTCGCGTTGCAGACATTGAGAGCACCGACCTGTCAACAGTGTTCGAAGAATTAAGGAACTACGAGGACATCCTCCGAGGCGAGGATCGAGAGGCTGACACTTCCACTGCCACTGCCTTCACACATCAGACGTCTGGGGCTCTTCATGCCATGATCGAGCAGGGAGGATACAATGGTGGAGGCAGACGTGGCAGCCAGAGTGGTAGAGGACGCGGACGTGGGCGAGACACCGGCACCCGTGCCTGCAATTACTGTCGTCAGCCCGGTTACTACTGGCGCACCTGTCCTGTGCTATAGCGCATCATGAACCCACAGCAGCAGAAGTACCAACAGCAGCCCTAGCAGCAGCAGTTGCGTCCAGCTACCATGGGACCACTATCCCCTCCGACATGGGGAGCACCCAGTCACCCTGGGCCACGTGCGTCCTCACCGAGAGCTGCAGCCACATTTGGACCACCTCAGTTCCAGCCGATGATGCAGCCGATGATGCGGCCGATGATGCAGCCGATGATGCAGGCAATGATGCAGCCGATGATACAGCAGACAGTGCAGCCGTCCATCTTGTCTCTCACGTACTACATGCCCCCGCACTCCACAGTGGCAGTTCCTACACCTGAGTGGGCGCAGCGCGTGTATGCCGACATGGCAATGACACAGGAGCCATCTCCACCGCCCCTGCATGCTGGATGGCTCCCCACCACAGAGCTACAGCCACCAGAGCCGACAGCAGCACCACAGGTAGCAGGTCAGCGGCTCAATCACACGCATATCACTACATCCCGTGCACTGCCCATGCATGAGTGGTTGTATGACACAGCATCATCTCATCACATGTCACCTCATTGTTAGTTGTTCACGTCATTGTATGCCACACATGATGTTGAAGGGGTGAATACTAGTTCGAGAGAGGTGCTTGCTGTTGAAGGTGTGGGGACTATGGCACTTCAGGCGCCAGGGGGGGTGCTGTGGCTGACTGGTGTGTTGTATGTTCCCAAGCTGAAAGTGAATCTGCTGTCGGGAGGACAATTGGACCGGCAATTGAATGTGTCCATGATAACTCAAAAGCAACGATGCATGTTTCTTTATGCCATTGGGTCCTTGGTGGCTGATGGACCATTGCACGATGACATGCTGTACAGAATCACTCTCTTTTTTCTTGTGCCCACAGCCTGAGCACAAGCGCATGTCACAACCACAGTTGACGCAAAACACACAGACCTCATTCACCGTCGTTTCGCACACATCAACACGGCACTGGTTGCGAACCTTATGAAGCACACCCCTGCACACGGACTCCTGCCCACTGACTGTCAGCATGGTCTAAAACCAGGAGCATGCCTTTAGTGTCATGAAGGAAAATCACACAGACAGACTTTCCCTACCTTGGAGAGTGAGAGCACTTCTCCTCTCGCACCGGTGCACGCCGATGTCACTGGGCCCATGCCCATGCCATCCGTGCAGTATGGCTCAGGGTACATCTTGACCTTGACTGACGACTACAGGCGGTTTCGCTGGACCTTCTTGCTGAAAACAAAAGCTCATGCTCAGCGTGCGATTGTTGAATGGATAGCCCTGGCAGAACGCCAAACGAATCAAAGATTGTTGAATTTGCGCACGAATAGAGGCGGCAAATTCCTTGGATATCTTGCCTCTGAACTCAAGGCAAGAGGCATAGAACATCAGACCACCGCTCCCTACACGCCCCAACAAAACGGGGTTGCAGAGAGATGGCATGAGACCTTGGGAGATGCCTTGCATATCCTTCTTGGAGAGTCGGGTCTTTCCTTTGGGCTTTGGGAAGAGGCAGTGAAATATGTGACATGGGTTTGGAACCGCATTCCTCAGGGTCCACTGCCCAAATCAGTGACGCCCTGGGAGCGCTGGTTTCAAGAGAAGGCCGACTTGAGACCGGCACGGGTCTGGGGGTACCATAGCGTATGTGTGGTTTGCTCAGCCTCAAAGAGATCACAAACTCAGCCCATGAGGCAGATTGTGTGTGTCTGTGGGAGTATCCCATGCCTCCAAGGCATGGAGTTTCTAGGACCCCACCAATCACTGTTTCGTTGAAAGTTGAGATGCATCCTTCCTAGAGCACATGTCATACAAAACGTTTCGTACCGCACGACATGCCCCGCATATTCCATCTTCACACCACTATCCGGAATATGTGAGTGTTCCTGTCTTTGTACCGCGTCCCATGCATCACACCTCACCTGTTGCACAACAGTCACATGGTGCACCTGTGGCATCCCCAGTCCCCACAGATCTGTTGACACCAACTGACCTAGCTAGCACAGCATCACACACAACGCCCTCACCACCTGGCTTGGTACCAGTCCTTCCAAAGGAAAATGAAGTCGAGGTTCGTCCAACAGTCACTGAGCGTGTTCGTCGGTCTGCACGCAATTTGGCACGTGTGGACTACAAACGATTATACCACATGGTGGGGCCTGCCCCTGTAGACACCACAACTGTAGAACCTCTCACACTGACAGAAGCAAAGGAGCGACCGGACGCAACACAGTGGGAAAAGGCTATGGTGGCTGAGTTGAATGCACTGTTGGAACATGATGTGTATCAGATCGTGCCATTGCCACCAGGACGAAAAGCATTTGATCTCAAATGGGTGTTGAAACTCAAGAGAAATCTGGTAGGCATGATTGAGAAATACAAGGCTCGTCTGGTTGCCAAAGTTTTTCATCAAATCCCCGGACAAGATTTTACGGACACGTACGCCCCAGTCGGCAAGTATGGCACCAGCCGTACCTTGCTGGCTGTGACGGCACGTGACGACTGGGAAATACATCAAATGGATGTTAAAAATGCCTTCTTGAATGGTCCCCTTGAGGAGGAACTGTATGTGAAACAACCAGAAGCATTTGAGGATGGAACAGATCGTGTATGGCTGTTGTTGAAAGTACTGTATGGATTGAAGCAAGCTCTCAGGTGTTGGAACAAAGAGATCCGACATACTATGGAACGCTGCGGATTCTCTGAAAGCATCTCTGATCCTTCTCTATTCCTACGATGGCAAGGTACAGAGCCTGTTGCATTGCTTGTCTATGTGGACGATCTGTTGATCCTTTCCCCTTCAATGCCGCTCATCTCACAAACAAAGTCACTGCTCACCGCGCACTACCGCATGACTGATCTTGGTGAAGCGCACAGCTTCTTGGGCATGACCATCACACGAGACAGAACTGCACGCACACTTACCTTGCATCTAGGACGCTTTGTTGCCCATCTGACTGCACGCTTTCATCATCTCATGCAACACTTGCCACGACAATAGTCACCCATGAGTCTTGACGTCTATGCACATCTGCTTGACGCATGCACCACGGATTACGGACCTTACAGTGATCCAACATTCTACCGACAGATCACAGGCAGTCTCTCCTACTTGGCATGCACAACACGACTTGACATTGCCTGTGCTGTGAACACCTTGGCCCAGGCCAGTCAGCAATCCCGCAGTGCGCATTACAAGGCCTTGTTGAAATTGCTCCGTTATGTGTTGGACACTGTCGAGGCCGGTCTAGTCATCTCTCCCTCCTCAACACCTTTCTTGGATGGGTATTGTGACAGTGACTATGCCCGCGATCGTGTTGCATGCAGTCGAGGGGGGTATGTTTTTCCGTGTGTGGGGTATGGCCGTCTCATGGAGCAGTGCAAAACAGTCGTGTGTGGCACGTAGTGTGGCTGAAGTTGAATACATGGCACTGGGTGAGGCTGCATGCGAGGGGATATGGCTGGGACGGTTGCTTGAAGAATTGGGCTTGACTGTACATGCCACACCACTGTACAGCGATAGTTCAGCAGCACGACGGATTGTTGAGAATGACGATGTACTGCACCCACGCACTAAGCATATCACCGTCGAACATCACTTCGCGCAAGAAGCAGTTGAAGCAGGGGTTGTTCAGGTGTGCCCCATTGCGGGCGACGCTCAGTTGGCCGACTTCCTCGCCAAAGCGCTTCCCTCATCAAACCTTACCTCTCAACTGCACCAACTTGGTTGTATGCCTATGGCACTCACATCCAAGGAGGCGTGTTAATCCGTGTACATATCCTGCCTTTGTGTGGATGTGAGTGCGCAGGGCATGCCGACCATTAGACTAGAGACGACGCATGATGAGCTCGTGCTACACACGCACCAGGCGCAGCACCCTTCATATGCTGCAGCTCGTGACTCGCGTGCCTTGGCTCCATCTCCGTCGCATGCCCATGCTCCATTTGTTGACATGGGCACTTGGTGTTACCAAACCTAGATTAGGCTTAGACTCTGTAGGGAAATACTTGATGAGTTTGTAAAGAGACCTAGACTAGTCCTTGGTTCTTGCATGACGTAGGCTAGGAAAGTCCGTGTGGGTAGATGACCGAGAAATCGGTCTAGGGGCGAGATTCGCCCTCGGCTAGCGAGAGCGAGCTCGCTCGGCCGGCAGGCCTCGCTGCCCAGCCGAGCGACGAGCGAAGCACAAAACTCGTGCTTCGCTCGCTCCTCCTCTTGTCTGTGTACCTTCGACACTTAGTGTCAAAAAACCCTAGCCATGGCTAGGACTGTTTTGGACCTGGCTCCCTCCACACTTCACCGTTTTCGATGATTCAACTTGCATTGTAAAGCTCTCGTCAGAGATGATCGTTGGTTGAATCCTGATCCATTCTAGTTTATCCTCCAGTAACCAAGTGTCATATGATATACTTTACCAAAACATCATACATGAAAGCACATCAGAAGATTTACTTGTATGATAAAATGTCCACTTGTCCTTGTTAAAAGAGGACATATCTGAGTCGGGGAAGTCCTCTTATCTCATATGTATACCCATGGCGTATAAGCTATCATGGAAAGAAACAATGCAAAAAATATCATTTTTTTGTTTGAGCGATGCTTGAAAAATCTACACTCTCTTACCCTGTGCACGCTCTATTTGTAACTTTCACGCTTGTTCCTCATTATGAGCAGTATGGATGAAAACCACTAGCATCATACACCCTCGATTTTTTTAATTCTTACATTATGTTTTGGAACCTAGTTGAAATCTGTTGAAGTTTTACATTAATGAATTCAAGAAGCCACATGAATAATTCACTTCAATACCCCTAACACATTCTCTCATTAGTCTACATAGCATGAGTTCTTACATGTGTACATTAGAATGTATAGACCAATCTGACTTTAATTTACACAGCTTGAGAAACATAGGCATGAGTGATCAACATAAGACAACGTGTCATACATAAGACCTGAACATGACTTCGTTGGATTCAAGGGTCTCAGAATCCACCAATGTGATCAAATTGGATCACATGAAGAACTCATACCAAAAAAATACAGTTGAAATCAATAATCACACAATTCATTGGATGTCAATCGTTGAACTCACAAATCAGGGGGGTACCATGGTCACGGGCCATGTTGAGGAGACCGGTAAAGACGTACATGCTTACACACTCCCATGGAGTATGAGGGATGGGATGTTGTTAGAGTCTAACATGATATTTGTTAGTCGACCTATTCCGGATGTATGGATCACATGTCCATCGATACATACGGTCATCACGCCTCCAATTTGGCCGCTAGTAGTGGTCTGAAAGTGCGTGTCCCGCATTTTATGGTCGCGTATGATTTGTCACCAGTGGGTCGTGGAGCTGGCAGATCGCTCGAAGGCCATTCTAGTCTGGCAGAAGGGCTTGTTAATCACGCATGTTTTTTCGAGAGCCTCCACCAATCCGTACTTGTCCTGATTCTATGAGTCTTGAAGCCAATAATCCACATGGTATTCCATCTAGACCATGTTCAAAAACCCATTTTATTGGATAACTTCTCAAGGTGGTTGTCACATAGGTGCATTGTGCCTGTTACAATGGCCACAAAACACTCACTTCATTTGGCGGTTGCCTTTTGTTTTATGAATTTTAACTCACTAGATTGGCCACTTTGATGTGTCCAGGTCAAAACTCATACGTGCAAAAAAATGTCTCATGTATTTAATCTAAAGTGCCTTACGTCTTGCTAGGTTTGGGTGCTTTTGGAAACATAGCAACAGGTTGTGGTCATCCACGACCGTCATACCCTCTTCAATATCGTCGAGACAACAACACCACAACTTGAAAGTGTATATCACAGCGAGGAGCCTTGATCACCACTCGTGTACCACGTCGTAGCGGGGATGAGCTTCTGGCTCTCATGCGCGACCGGGTGACCGTTCTACACGACGATTGCTCCGAGTCAGAATCTTGATGCAGTACATCACACGTCCCACAATTCCTATGGATTTGAGAGAGCTAAGATGGGTGCCATGTGTTGTTGTGTGTGTCATACACAGCTTACGGTGACCCCTCGGCTCATGTCCATTCACGTGCAGATCCCTAAGACTGGCGACGGTGGCAGACGCCTGGCAGCCGGCGGCGACGGGCGCCCAGAAGACTTCCGTATTTTGTAGACTCGTGCTGTGTCACAGCACGTAGGCGTGCAGCCTATCAGGATGTAGATCTCGTTGACGTGGCCGTTCTGGTTCAAACGGCTCGTCGTTCTGATGTGTCTGCAGGGAATTGTGACCAAAACTATGTTTTTGCCACTGTTTTGTCCTGCTAGAAAAATAGTGCCGTTGTGCGCCGTGTGTGTGTGTGCATCCACTAGGTCCGTGGCACTATTTAGGTTGGCCAGACCTCAGTTGTCATTTCTCTCTGCATATTTCAACATTTGCAGCTTCTGACACTTGTGTTTGTGTCCCTAGCCAACCCCTTGCTGTTCTCACCTCCACCTGTGTGTGCTAGTGAGTTAGCTAGCTGGCTTGTACTGCCACGCTAGCGACAGCAGTGCTAGGAGCTGTCTCTCATGGTATCAGAGCAGCAAGCCAGTGCTCGCGCAGCTGCGTAGCAGAGACGCAGCCACCGTCGCAGCAGTGAACGACCGCAGCTGTTGCCTTGAGGAGCAGTAGCAGCAGCGCCCCCTGTCTCGGCGAAAGGTCCTGGGAGGACCCACCACCATTCCGACCGTTTTTTTAAGAACTCCGCGACGAGTTTTTTACAGCTCTGCGGCGACTGTTCCGCGGTAAGCAGCATCTACTCCACGCTGCTCCGCGGTGCTCCGCGACTCAGCGGACGCGGCAATTCCGCGATCGCAGCGGAACGCGCCGAGAGTGTCATGGATCCACCGCGATTGAACTCGGCGTTCCAAATCCGCCACTCAGCGGTGGCAGTGCGGCGGCACTCCGCGGTGGATCCGCGGCTGCTCGAACTGCTCCGCGGCGGTTTTTCGGAACACACCAGCCGCTACGAGTCCGCGGCAGCTCCGCGGTAACTCTGCGTTCGACAGACGCGGAGGCCCCGCTGCCGTCGCGGAACACACCTGCGGAGGTGCCACCGCATCCCGCGGTACCCCGACGCGTTACGCGTCGACTCGACCGCGGTGGCATCTCGCGGAATTTCACGTCGACTCCGCGCCGACGTGACTTACGTGGCCGCGCTCAGCCCAACCCACTCCGCGACCATCCGCGGTGAACTTTCGCGGTGAAGTGCACCGCGGAGGGGGTCTGCGGAGGAGTTCCGCGGAGAAGGTCCGCGGAGGGGCTCCGCGGAGGTGAGTTCCCGCGGTAAGGTGTGCCGCAACAACACAAAAAAAAGGAGGGGGGGAAGGAGAGAGAGAGGGGGAACCGGCCACCATGTCGAAGCTCACCTCCTCCAGCGCCACCACCGACGTAGCTGCCGAGGGCAGCACCGTCAGCGGCCAACGCCGGCAGCCGCCATCGTCACCACCGCGGCAGCAGTAGGAGCAGTAGCAACATCTGCAGCAGCAGCAGCAACAGCATCAGCAGCAGCAGCAGCAGCAGCAGCGGCAGCAGCCGTCGCCACAACAGCAGCAGCAGCAGCGGCCGCCGAGCCCGACGACATTGGCGCGTCAAGTGCGCGCGCTGGCGGACCTTCAGGCGGAGAGCCGCGATACCTTGACGAGGCAGGTTGCTGAACTGCAGGATCTGGTCAGGAGCTTACTGCCCCAACAACAGCAGCAGCATCCGTCGACTGACCCGAGCGAGGACCACCTCGCCCACGGCGGTAATGCTGATGAATTCGCAGAGAACCTCTCCGACTTCGGCGAGGAGGACGAGGAAGAGGTACTGCGAGCACGCCTCATCCGCCTGGAGGCGCGTCGCAGAGCGCGTGAGGCCAATGCTGCCCTCCAGGGCACCAGCTCTAGTACCAACGCTGACCCAAGCTCATCTCGCCGCCCACTGAGCTTTGAGGAGCTGGCTCTGCGGGCTCGCCTGGGTAAGGGGATTGCCTCCTCGATGCCTGGCACCGCAGTGGCTTCGGCTGTTGCCCTGCCGACGGTCAAGCCACCCAAGTGGTTTGAGTCAGACCCGCCCGTCTTCCGGACTGGGAACGACTTCAAGTCCTGGGAACCGCGCTTCCGTATGTGGGCTATGAGCGAGGGAGTCCTTCCCTACTACCTCACTCCATACCAGGCGTCGGACCCCGCCCAGACACAGATGGCAGTCCGCGCAGCTTCCGGCCTGATGAAGGCCGCCCCGGACTTCACCAAGGACTTCAGTCGGTTCCTTGGCGATCCNCCGTTGCCCTGCCGACGGTCAAGCCACCCAAGTGGTTTGAGTCAGACCCGCCCGTCTTCCGGACTGGGAACGACTTCAAGTCCTGGGAACCGCGCTTCCGTATGTGGGCTATGAGCGAGGGAGTCCTTCCCTACTACCTCACTCCATACCAGGCGTCTGACCCCGCCCAGACACAGATGGTAGTCCGCGCAGCTTCCGGCCTGATGAAGGCTGCCCCGGACTTCACCAAGGACTTCAGTCGGTTCCTTGGCGATCTGCTGACCGGCTCAGGAGCTGACCCTTGCGCGGCGTGGGCACTGGCCGTCACTCTGTTTGAGGGCGCCACCTTGGCTTTGACGTCCCAGCGCCTCGCCGACTTCAACTCCCTCTGCCAGACTGCTCAAGAGTCTGCAGCCGACTACTGGCGTCGGGCGACCCAGCTGTACGAGGAGCTTGGAGACGACGCCCCTGCGCAATACTCCGCCCTCCAGACTATCCTCTACGGCATCCACCCCGACTACGCGCGCGTCTTCACCATCTTCGACCAAACGCTACTTCGCGACATGGCAAGCGACGGGACCCTACTGCGCTGGGCCACTCTCCACTTTCTGGATGTCGCAGGCATGGATGCCGCGAACCGCGCTTGCCGTAGCACCGCTTCAGCTGCAGTTGCCGCCGCATCTCCCTCCCCGCCGTCTACAGCAACGGCGGTTCCGGCTAAGGGGAAGAAGGGCCGCAGAGCGTCGGGTGTTCGTTCCAGCGGTGGGACCAACAGCGGCACCAGCACTGGCAGTGTCAACAGCAGCAGCAGCGGCGGTAGCAGCAGCGGCTCAGGCAGTACGACGGGACGCCGGCTTGTGTGCTTCAACTGCGGTGGTGACCATCGCTATCCCAACTGCACTCGCCTGACAGGACGCCCCCTGGATTGGGTGAAGGTCACCCGTGGGCTACAGCAGGCACACGAGGCGCGCATGCGCCAGACGTCCGGTGCGACCGCCCGCTCGGCCGCCACTATCGCAACCGTCCCAGAGGAGTCCGCCGCCACAGCAGCCTCCTCCGCGGATCCTCGCGACCAGGCGCTCGCCGAGCGCGATAGGAAGATCTCCGAGCTGCACCAGCTTCTCGCCCTGCGCTCATCTCAGGGAGGTGCGAGTGAGTTGACTGAGTCGAGGGGTCCTACTGCCTGTGAACTGCCTCTGTCGTTGCGTGATGATGCTTGTGGTGGTCCCCATGCCCAGCCGTGTGCGCGTGACGGACCCGATGACGTGTCTTGGTTGTATGTGTCTCATGCACGCTCCGTTGCTTGTCTTGCCGTGTCGCCTGCCGAGCGACCTGCTGCCGCGCCTTGTTCCGTCGTCGAGTGCCACGTTGCCCCTTGTACACGGGTCACAGATGCCACGTGGGTCGTGGACTCTGGTGCCACCCATCACATGACGTGTCGTCGTGACGCCTTTGTCGTCTTGCATCCCGTTGGCACTGTTCGCTCTGTTCGCACTGCAGCCGGCCATGAGGTCCCTGTCCAGGGTGTTGGGGTTGTGCAGTTCACCGGGCCAGCTGGTCCCGTATACATCTCCGACGTCCTCTTTGTCCCTGATCAGGAATGCAGCCTGCTGTCTGTCCGTGCTTGCACCAAGATGGGCCTCGGTGTCTCGCACACGGCTGTCGATGCTCGCATCTTTGTGCGCGACACCGAAGAGACCGTCCTCAGTGGGACGGTCGTCGATGATCTGTACCACATTGATGGGTGTTCTGCGAGTGCACCCCCTTTGCCTCCCTCTTCCGCTGCCCGTGTTTTCGTCGCTGGTGCTCTGTCCCCCGAGCACCACCGCCTCCTGCATCGACGTCTTTGTCATGTGCACCTGGGGGCTGTCGATAGACTGATCCGCACTCAGCCTGCTCTCGGTCTTGATGCAGCGTCCTTCGAGGCGCCTCCCACGACCGACTGTCTGGCCTGTGCTGAGGGAAAAATGCACCGGTCTACTTATCCTGCATCTGTCTCTAGGGCTCGTCGGCCCCTGGAGCATGTCCACTCCGACCTTATGGGCATGCTCCCTGTCGAGTTTCAGGAGGACCGCGGTCGCTACGTCCTGACGTTGACTGATGACTTCACGCGCATGCGCTGGGTCTACAGCTTGCGTCAGAAAAGTGATGCAGTCATTGCAGTCCGCATTTGGCTGGTCATGGCCGAACGCCAGTCTCCCCACCGCCTTCAGACTTTCCGCTCGGACTGTGGCGGCGAGTGCCTCGGTGACATGGCACGCTCCTTCACCGACCTCGGTGTCTTCCACAACCTCTCTGCTCCCGCCACCCCCCAGCAGAACGGTGTCTCTGAGCGCTGGAACCGCACCATGGAGGATGCGGTCCGCGCCATGCGCGCCGACAGCGCCATGCCTGAGGCCTTTGCCTTTGAGGGCATGGCATACATGACCTGGGTCTGGAACCGCATTCCCCACGGTCCCCTCCCAGGTCACCGCACGCCCTACGAATTGTGGTATGGGCGTCGCGCGGACCTGCGACTGGCCCGTGTCTGGGGCTCCCTTGCCTGCGTCTGGTTCACGCCGGAGTAGCAGGGGAGCAAGCTCTCTCCGCGGGGCCGCCTCTGTGCCTTCGTTGACATCGCCCCGCGGTCAAAGGCCTGGCGGTTCTGGGACCCTGAGCGCCGCCGCATCGTGGAGTTCGTGACGCTCTCTTCTTCGAGCATCTCGCCTTCCGCGACCTTGCTCGCATCCACGCTCTGCGTGCTCCTCATGCCCCTGGGTGTTCCGGTCCCCGTCGTGTGGGGGAGGCTCCTGGCCCGGTTGGCACAGTGCCCCCGTCCAGTGCGGTCACTCCGTCGCCGGCACCCCCGGGGCTGTCCCCAGCGGTTGTGCCCACCGGCACTCCCAGCCCCGCCCCGTCTGTGGCTCGCTCCTCTGCCCCCGACTCTCCGCTCTCGCCCGTGTCTGAGTCTGCGTCCGAGTCCACTTCTGCGTCTGAGACTGAGTCTGACCCTGCGTCTGCTTCCGCGTCTGAGGCTCAGTCTGACCCTGCGTCCGCATCCGTGTCTGGCGCTGAGCTGTCCCCGTCTCCGGCCATAGACGCGCCTGCGTCTGTCGTGGGCCTGTCCCCAGCTGTTGATGCCACGCCAGCCTCGAGTGGCACGCCTGCCGTGCGGACTACACCGGCATGTGAGTCATCAGCGCCCTCTGCTCCTGCCCCGTCGGACCCTTACACATGGGCACCCGGCGGACGTCTCTGCCCGCGCCCCACGCGCAGCGGCGTCAGCGGTGATCCGGGCACAAAGGCCCTCGGCCTGAGTGCGCACGGCCTTGCTGAGGTCCTTGGCTGTGCCACTGGTGCGGCACTACTTGCTCATGAGCGCAGTCTTGCTCGTGACGCCGCTGAGTCCATGGTGATGGTCGACCCTCCCTCTGCAACATATGCCCTGGCTACACGGAGTGCACCAGTGCTGGCTCCCGATCCCACCAGTCTGCCTGAGGCCTTCTCGGCCCATGACGATGAGCAATGGCGCACTGCCTGCCAGGCTGAGCTTGATGCCATCCGCGAGTACGGCGTTTTTGGGCTGGTGGACTTGCCAAAGAACCGCAAGGCCATCAAGGCCAAGTGGGTTCTACGCAATAAGCTTAAGCCAGACGGCACTGTGGAGCGCTACAAAGCGCGCTTGACAGCAAAGGGCTTCTCTCAGGTCCCTGGTGTGGACTACACCGAAACCCTTGCCCCTGTTGGGCGGATGACGACCACACTCACGTTGCTGAGCCAGGTGGCACAGCACGACTGGGAACTCCATCAGATGGATGTCAACAACGCCTTCCTAAACGGGGATCTTGAGGAGAAGATCTACATGGTCCAGCCACCTGGCTTTGAGGATGGTACCGGTCGCGTGTACCGGCTGCGGAAGGCCTTGTACGGCCTGAAGCAGTCACCGCGCTGCTGGAACCAGGAGATCACCAGCACGTTGAGACGCGCTGGGTACGTTCAGAGTGATGCTGACCCATCCCTCTTCATCTCACAGTCCCCGGCACCGCTCGATGCCATCCTCGTCTACGTGGACGATTTTCTGATCGCCTCGTCCGACCTGGGAGCAGTGAATGCTGCCAAGGCCGTTCTCTCCTCGGCCTACAAGATGAAGGATCTTGGTGAGGCCTCTGTCTTTTTGGGGATGGAGATCGTGCGTGACCGTGTTCGTCGCACACTCCGTGTACATCAGGGACGCTACGCAGAGACCGTGGGGGAGCGCTTTGCCGACCTCCTCGCGGCTGTCCGCACGGCCTCCACGCCCATGACCCCTGAGGGGCAGGCCGCCCTGAAGGTCGATGACCCAGCGGACCTGGGGGAGCCAGTTGATGTGACCCTGTACCTACGAGTCATCTGCTCGCTCATGTACTTGGCCACCACGACACGGCCCGACATTGCCTTCACTGTCAACATGCTCGCCCAGTTCTCGCAGGCTCCGCGCCAGCGAACACTGGATGGCGCAATCCGGTGTGTGCGCTACATTTTGTCCACCGCACGCTTCGGCCTGTGCTTTCGCGAGCAGGTGTCCATTGTGCTCGATGGGTACACAGACAACGACTGGGCGTGGAGTCCAGATGGCAAAAGTCGCACCGGCTACATCTTCCTCATTGGAGGTACTACAGTGTCCTGGCGAAGTGGGAAGCAAGGCTGCATCGCACGCAGTACTGCTGAGGCAGAGTATGTTGCCCTAGGCGCCGATGCAGCGGAATGTGTCTGGCTTGTCCGTCTGTTGCGTGAACTGCGTCAGTCCATCCCCCCCGTGGTTCTCCAGTGTGACAACATGAGCGCGGAGGCCATCACCAAGAACTCAGGTGTGTTCCATGCACGCACGAAGCACATCAATGTCGAGCATCACTTCGTGCGTGACCTGGTTGATCGTGGTGAGATCCGAGTCATCCACGTGAGCACTGACAAACAGTGCGCTGATTTTCTGACCAAGGCTCTGGGTCGTCTGAAGTTTCATGCGGCCACTCGTTCCGTTGGACTCTGCCCCACCCCTGTTGCAGGTTGATTCCTCATGTGCCACCATGTATGTGCTGTGCCTACTGCTTGCAGCGACTGTGCGTTTCCTGCTCTGTACAGTGTCAGTGTCTGCATGTGCATGGACGTGTTTCGCCCTCCGGTCATGGGGGAGTGTTGTTGTGTGTGTCGTACACAGCTTACGGTGACCCCTTGGCTCATGTCCATTCACGTGCAGATCCCTGAGACTGGCGACGGTGGCAGACGGCTGGCAGCCGGCGGCGACGGGCGCCCAGAAGACTTCCGTATTTTGTAGACTCGTGTTGTGTCACAGCACGTAGGCGTGCAGCCTATCAGGATGTAGATCTCATCGACGTGACCGTTCTGGTTCAAACGGCTCATCGTTCTGACGTGTCTGCAGGGAATTGTGACCAAAACTGTGTTTTTGCCACTGTTTTGTCCTGCTGGAAAAATAGCGCCGTTGTGTGCCGTGTGTGTGTGTGTGTGAGTGTGTGTGTGTGTGTGTGTGTGTGTGTGTGTGTGTGTGTGTGTGTGTGTGTGTATGTGTGTGTGTGTGTGTGTGTGTGTGTGTGCGTGTGTGTGTGTGTGTGTGTGTGTGTGTGTGTGTACATCCACTAGGTCCGTGGCACTATTTAGGTTGGCCAGACCTCGATTGTCATTTCTCTCTGCACATTTCAACATTTGCAGCTTCTGACACTTGTGTTTGTGTCCCTAGCCAACCCCTTGCTGTTCTCACCTCCACCTGTGTGTGCTAGTGAGTTAGCTAGCTGGCTTGTACTGCCACACTAGCGACAGCAGTACTAGGAGCTGTCTCTCACCATGGACAAGAGTTTTTTGATGTTGAGAGGAATGATGGTAGTCGTCTCTCCATGCCCAATGGATGTATTTTTACGTGAGCAAGGTTATTGGAGCTAACAAGGTCAAACACCCTTGTATAAATTTTCAAACTCAGTTTGTAAGGCTGGAGAAAGACCGTCTACTTAGTAGTTTATGGGTGCAACCTATCCACTATAAATTGGACCTTTCGTGGGTCGACACAGATGTTGACCTTCTCAACCATGTATCGAAGGTATTCAAGCTCATCTTGTGTAAATTTGCACTTGCTCATGTTTGCATATAAAATTTCATTTTAAAAGATTTTGAAGGCTTTGCATGATTTGTTAATGTGCTATTCTATCGGAGTATAGAAAACCTGGATGTATTTTAGGTAAATCAAAGCAAATTGACCGAGATACTTGGTGAACATTCAATTCATTTCTCTATAGAAGGTTGTCGGGCCGTTTGTTAGCCCAATGCACAACGCCCAAAACTGATGATGTCCCGTGTGTATCCAAAACCACCATTTTGGGCACATCATTTTCTGATATACAGATATGATAGCCTTGAGACAAACCCGGAGACAAGATGATATCCCCCCTTGGAGTGGAGAAAACAAGTCCTCTATGTATGATAAAGGGAGACACCTCCTTACAGTCAAGCGCTCGGTGGTCCACGCACATGCACAAACCATCATTCGGTTTGTTACAAAAACAGATCGGTACACCTTTTTGTAGAAAAAGGGACGGTGGTCTACGCATGAGCATAGAATAGTGGACAATAAACAAGGTGACATTAAAAAATGGATTCCCCTTATTGTGAATTAAGGACTTGTTCAATCAACTCCACAGATATCGTACACTTTGGAGGTAATGATAATGGAGTATATGGTTGTTTACAACAAAAATCACACCATCTAATGCTGTGATTATGATCAATTAAGGTCCAGATATTACGTAAAGCCATGGCTAGCAAATGATTAATCCCCTATGGTGTCATCCAACACATCTACAAGGGCACAAGCTAGGTGTCCATTGAATTACATTGTCATATTACGTCCACGCTTTCAATTGAAAAGGCTACTGGATGGTAATACCAGTTTGTGAGAAACACATAATTTGTATGCTATACGTTGTAATTTCCATGTTTTAATCACTTTGGTCCATGTATTGTGACTATGCGTGCACTCGACAAACACCTTCCAATCCCTTTATTTGACTATGTCAAATGGTCGACCAGATGCGATTCTGCTCATTGTCTTAGGGACTTTTGCTTCACTCATTGCGTCATAAAAATCATGCACAATGGTTGGCGTTGCCACCATTAAGCAAGTGCAATTGCGCATCTTGTGCCGAGCCATAAGGTTTGATGGGCAATGATGACTAACAAGTATGAAGTGTGGTTCAATAAGAAGGGATAAAACCTGTGAAAGATTTGAGCTTGTAAGAAGCTTAGAATGCTTTACATCCTCACTAGCTATAAGTAGTCTCCACGAACATCACTCGGGATGGAGAAAACCGGCATTGCAACATTGTCCATTTCCACAATTGGACCCATGATCATGGCCACGACATTGTTTCTACGTGTAAACATACTTTACAAAAGATCCACAAGCATGAATGTCATCGAGGCCTAGGTGTACATTCCTCATATATAATGAAAACTATACTAGGCTCTACGTGATATGTCATAGTTTATGCAAGCTTTCCATGTTCACTAGTTTGTTCACCTCCCAATACACTTGTTGATACACAATTTCACGGGTAAGGCAATTGGTCATACATGCGTCTTTTCCTTTGAATTTTGGCCTTCCTTGCCCTCCTTTGGAGTTTTCTTGGTGGGTGTTGTGCCTCCTTCATGGTGTCTCTCTTTAGCCCAAGACATTGGGGAGGCTTTGGAAAATCTGTCCACCGGCTCCTTGGTCTGGGATTCCTCTGTTGTAGGGGAACATCCTACTTCACTTTTAAGTCCAAAGAGAGGGAGAGGAGGCTAGAAAAGAGTGGAAGGGAGGGTGGTTTGGATATGGATAGTTCCCATCCTCTCCCACAAAACTTCACCTAGCATATTCCAAAAGGCGAGATGCTTGAGGAGTTTAGAAAAAACAAATTCCTTTAGTCAAGAGCTTTCTAATGCAACTCATGGTGATTAAAACAGTTATGTTTTTGGCTTGTACCACCCTGTAGCGTTTTTATTGCTCTTGGTGTTTTACATGTGTAATGGTTAGCGGAACCATCACACAGTTTATCACAAGGGTCATTCCTACTCTCAAAACCATTGAAACGAGTGTGACTCTGGTTCCTCTATGACAGTCTTCGGCAAAATTCGCAAAATGGTGTCCTGAGCTCGTTAGAGGGATTTTCCAGTCCCTGTCACTCGGAGAGCAATTGTCATTAACCAGGAGTACAGGTACACTAAAATCTTTTGAGTAGTTGGAGACCCGTTTCTGTCTCAACCCCACCCCCACAATCTACCCTACTGCTATTGGATTTCAACAAATGGAAACGTGCGAATTATAAAACATATGAATTAGACGAGATTTTTTACGTTTGAGTTATTTTGGTAGTCCTTAATGGTTGAATCTGCATCAGATGGTACCTTGGTTTCAACGTTTTATATGAAAAAAAAAACACCATTGAAGTTTGAAATCCCTTAACCTTTCACAGAAGATTCGAGTTCAGTATTTATATGGTCTGCATAATTAATTGAACGAAAAATGCATCACATTCAATGAACTTAAAAAACAATAAATATCGAAATCCAAGAGCAGTAGGATAGATCCCAAAGGAGGGACTCATTATCTCAATCTCGTGGGTATGTACGAGTTTCTTCTTTTTTAAACTTGGATTTTACTCACAATAAACTTTACTTTTATTTTGAATGCATTGGCATGAAACCATTGCGTGAGAGGCACATTCAAATGCTTTGGTCCAACGTTTCCTTTTCTATCACGTACCCTATTTCTTGCCCTCTCCCCTCGTCTCGCTCACGTTGTGAGGCGAGGAGGGGAGGGCGAGGTCGAGGGCTTGAGCCCATCATCCTCGACCCTCTCGGTCTCACGACCTCCTAGCCGTTGATTCAGTGTCGAGCATGATCGACAGTTAGTAGGTGACAAGCTGATGGCTGGGTGGCCACTGGCCATCCAACCGGCCAGCTGCTAATTGGTCGAGTTCCATTGAGGGGCTAGTCGCCGGCAAGCTCTTGCCGTGGCGAGGGGTGGTTATCACCCACCCCTCGTATTTTCGAGGAGGGAGGGCCAAACTGGCCGTCGTGCTAATTGTATATTAATGTCTATTTCATCACAATAACTAACTTGGGGACCTTCTTGATTGAAGGGAACACAATTCAGTGCGAGAAGTCAGAAGAGAGGAACTGTTGTATGATAAGATACATCACAATTGCCATCGCTAGATCAGCTGAACATACACTCTTGTCACATTCTTGGCTCCCCATATGTTTGTCTATCCACAACCTCCATAGATGGCTGTTTGTGAACACATCGGATGTGGGTGCAGGATGTTACATCCCGGACGTACACGGGTCCTTGAACTTCGCGAGTGGGCATTTGTAGCGTAGTCATGAACACGTGGTTGCAAACCGAGAGGACTGATGTCCGGATCTTGGATTGCACGTATTGACAATGTTGCAAGGAGGTACCAACTTGAAAGCAACCCCTTGGAAGAGATCATGTCCTAACGACATGGGAAGTGTTGTATGGACCTGGACGGTTTTCGCGGGGACGCCCGGTTAATTGGTCGCAGGGACGCTCCTTGCAAAGGGGGAGGAGGCATCACCACAACCGTTTACTGAACACGTACCACACGGAATGTGGGAAAATTTATTCCATGTACCCTCTTCCAAACTGGCAAGACATTGTTGACAATGTACGTCCCAAAAGGCATCAACCATGCCACCGCTACACATGTGTGATGAGTCTTCGATGAAGACTCACCAGCAGTTGTAAAGAACGTATAAGGATTATACGTGTGTCATCTTGGTAAGAGCCAATGGTGAAGTCCGGGGCGGCCTTCATCAGGCCGGAAGCTGCCCGGACTGCCATCTGTGTCTGGGCGGGGTCTGACGCCTGGTATGGAGTGAGGTAGTAGGGAAGGACTCCCTCGCTCATAGCCCACATACGGAAGCGCGGTTCCCAGGACTTGAAGTCGTTCCCAGTCCGGACGACAGGCGGTCTGACCCAAGGATCACGTGATCAACACTGGATGTTGCACGCTAATGGCCATAATCACAAAAACCGCAAGTGTGTGGTTGATTGTGCGTGAACGTGACGCAACCGTGTTGCGGATGACAAGAGTTCACACGTGTGATCTTGTTAACGAATCTTGTTGCATGTTTTGCATCATGAAGTACGCAATGATCAAACCTCCGTGAGCAAAGACGAACCGGGACGGTTCGAAGTAAAGGGGGAGGAATGTAGCGTACGAGCCATTTTTTCAATTTAAAACGGCGTTTAAATATAGTTCCCGGGTTTCAGGGGCTCGAGACCGATGTCTCGATGAGTTGAGGCCCGAAAAATAATCTCGGGCTAGAGTCTAGTTCGACTCTAGCCCGTATTTGGTCCATAGGCCGGATTTAAGGCAAGAGGAGTACCGCGATGGAAGATCCATCGCGTCACCCCTCCTCCCCTCTAGTTGGCCGCTAGGGTCTTGTTCCCACGTGGATGTGCCACGTGGAATGATAGGGTTTTAGGTTGCATGTTTACAAAAATGCCCTATGATGACTACGTCCATTCGTGGCGCGGTTCGTCTCAGCCAAAATGGCAGAGGCAACCATTCGCTCCTCCTCCTGAGACGACTATTCTGAGGGCCTACGTTTTGGTTATTCAGTTAGTCGCAAAACGGACCACTTCCGTTACATTGGTTTCAGAGCCAGAGCTTCCGAAAAACATTTTTTGTAGACTCCAACCGACCGTTCGATCTGTCTGGTAACGCCTGGACTACGTTGGATTGACTCTTTACAGCGAGAGGAACTTTCTTTTTCACGCGGTGACCAAATATCGCTGATCCGCAGGGAGACCCCGAGAGTGGAACCCGACCTCGAACGAGCCGGGAGCTCGAGCGAGCGGTCTCCCAAAAAAGAAGAGAAAATTCTCTCACCTCTGCTGCAAACATCAAATGCCCCCCCGCCCGTCCGAGTGCGCTCGAAGAAGGCGGAGACCCCAGAGCGGAGTGGACCGATCGCCCGAGAGACTGGAAAAAAAAGTGAAAAAAAAAGAAAACGGGGTGGGAGATGGACTACAGACTACACGACGCTGACGCGTCGACAGCATGTGGGAGAAAGGGGGGTTGTCCCCTTCCGCTCTCCCATCACCCCCGTAGGCGCCGAAAGTGCCAACAGGGGTGATACGGGGAGAGAGGGTGTACTCCCCTCTCCCTCTCCTCTCAGGCGCCGACAGCGCCAGAGAGGGAGAGGAGTTGTACTCCTCTCTCCCTCTCCTCTCAGGCGTAGACTGCACCAGAGAGGGAGAGGAGTGGTACTCCTCTCTCCCTCTCCTCTCAGGCGCCAAGTGCGCCAGAGAGGTAGAGGAGGAGTGGTACTCCTCTCTCCCTCTCCTCTCAAGCGCCGACAGCGCCAGCGAGGGAGAGGAGGAGTGGTACTCCTCTCTCCCTCTCCTCTCAGGCGCCGACTGCGCCAGAGATGGAGAGGAGGAGTGGTACTCCTCTCTCCCTCTCCTCTCAGGCGCCGAGTGCGCCAGAGAGGTAGAGGAGGAGTGGTACTCCTCTCTCTCTCCCCTCTCAGGCGCCGACTGTGCCAGAGAGGGAGAAAGGGAGAAATACTCCCATCCCCCACTCCTCTCAAACGACGAGGGCGTCAGAGATGGAGGGGAGGAAGGGCTGCTCCCCTCTCCCTCTCCTCTCAGGCGTCGACGACGCCAGGGGAGGAGAGAAGGAGCGCATCGCCCCTCCCCCTCTCCTCAGGCGCCGATGGCGTGAAAGAGAGAGAGAGGCATCGAAACTCCCCCTCTTCTCCTCCTCTCAGGTTGCTAACGGAGCCAGGAAGGTGGGAGGGGGACGTTTTGCTCCTTCCCTCTGTCAGAGAGGATGGCAACCCCAAGGGAAGGAGGTGGACGTCATCCCCCTCCCTTTCTAGTCCAACCCCGGATGGGAGCAGAACTCGTCCGCCTCCCCTCCCCATTCCCTGAGAGGGACCTCCAGCCCCAAGGGTCGACGAGGGAAGAGGGACTGTTCTGAGGAGAGGAGGGACGACCCTGAGTGGAGGAGGAATGTACCTCCTCTCGCCTTCCCTCCCGCAGGGACCGATAGTCCCTGGCGCCATGGCGTCTGATGAAATGGCGATGGCGCGTAACGCATTGACTAATGTAAACAATGAATCTACGCGAACAAACTCTCCCCTGCGGCTCGGGTGGCTCAGCTGGTGCTCATTTCAGTCTTGCGTTATAGGTTGTGGGTTTGACACCTGTGGCGAATACTTTTTCCCAAAAGGTACATAAGTTGTGCCTACGAAAACTAAGACAGTTCGCACGCCAAAACCCAGTTTTCACCGCCGTAAAAAGCGGAACGTAGCTCGGATTGAGCTATAGAATATTTCACAAGTTGTGAAATGTTCTAGATCCACGTTTTCCTGAAAATGGAAAAGGTAGGAAAATGGATTGTTTCCTAGCATGCCACCAATTGTCGCTTTTGAAGGAACAGTTGTTCCATGCGACAAAACTGCCATTTGGAATGCAAAAAAAAAACCAGACTCAACATGATAATTCTAGCACCGATAGTGCCTAAAATTTCTGGAGTAACCTCAAAGTTTGGGGTAACTCGTGAGAAAAGCCGGAAGGGGTGACCGTTAAAAGCCACGACATGGCTCAATGCAGGTTGTACATGCGGTAAACAATTAATTTTGCACAAAAGAGGTACTATGGCATACACCGGGTTGCAAACCACAACGGTGACGTACATTGAGACGAATTCTCAATTCCAAATAAAATAATAAAAGCACCGAACGTGTTGCGACCACCCAACGACTCACCTACTTACCGCAACAATGCAAAACGTGAGGACTCCATGAGTTTCGATTGCACAGTTACACGGGCGTCAACCACATCATCGCCGTGAGTGCCGATTGCACTATGGGCACCAGCACAAGTGCTGGCTGAAGAAATTTTGTCAGTGTAAAACACAGCACTGAAAAAGTGCTAGTTGCGCTTCAATCACGAATGCCGAAAGCATCTGTCATGCTAGTGCCGACCGCACTACTCATAGTCTACGGATATATGACCAAAATGAATGCCGATTGCGTATCCACGTGGGTGTCGATTGCACCAAGGATGCTGAGTAAGCCATTCGTGAGTGGATTTTGACAAAACAAGAATGTGAGTGCCGATCGCACTCACACTCGATGGTGGAAACCCACACAAGATGGTCGATTGACAAGTGCCGGTTGCACCTGGAATATGACCAACATGAAAAATGCAATCATAGCATTCAGGCGAGTGCCGAACGCACTATAACCGTGATGTTGAATGCATGGCCAATGAGTGCTTCGGTTAAAACGACGGCAGGAGTACCGAATGCACCGTTGTCATGAACACCACTTCCACGATTGACAAAAGCTACGGGCTGCACTTTTGTCATGGGTGCCGAATGCACCACTGATACGAGTGTCGAATGCACTACGGCCGTGAGTTCTGGTTGGACTAGCTATGCTAGTGTCGATGGTACAACACATGTTGTTAGATGCTGATTGCATCAATAACATGGGTGTCGATCGCACCCCGTTGTATCCACTAGAAAGAACTAGCCAACATTTTAGTTGGTCGTGCCAGCTTGTAGTAGTCCACCAAATGAAAGCATACGATCTACGCGCAGCGTGGTTCTACGGACGAGTGCGTCGAGCATGTTAATTGAAGCGCCAGAAACACGTCAGCTGCCATTTGCAAGGCATCTCGACGAAGTCGAGGATGGTCATATTGTCGAATTCTTCAAACAGAGAATCGACAGGTATGTCCGGAAACAATCATGGATGGCTGTGGTGATCAGATCTATGCCCGAATGGCGTAACAAAATCACAGAGATCTCGATCGTCACCAACAGTGATGACCATTAGAAGTTGGAAAATTCACCCTACCGATAGAAGTTTGGGAAGGTACTTCCGAAAGAAGTACGGACTACATTTTACCGGATAAATGACATGTGTGAAGAGGACGATTCCCTCAGATTTGGACCATGCTAAAGGTGGACGAACTCCTCCGTGTCCATAAATGGAATGTGCTACATAAGCCCAGTCGGTTGAGTACCAATCACAGAATATGCAAGGCTTGCATGACCGCAAGGGGCCAGCGGGCATGACCAAGTACCAGAAACAACACACGTTTCAATGGATCATGGTATGTGATTCAAGTCTTTGTACTTTAGTTGCGTGGAGTAAGGTACACGGCATGCGTGGAAATTGTGCACGACATGCACAAGAACCTTATCCACTAACTGTTGGTGCGTCGATCACGAAATCAAGTTATGGATAAGTTGGACGGACAAATGATCACAACGGTTTTGTGGCATTTGAACAAGCTGACGATATCAGCTGATGCTTTGGACACAAATGGCGACACCATTTCACCAAACAAGTGGTTTGGTAAGCGCAGGACGTGTTCTACAACAGTCGCACGTCCCATTACGCTAGAATGTTTAAAGGCAAATGCGATCGATTCATGACCAAGCCCGTGTCATGACTACAGTCTTAGATGTGAAACATACCTGGTGTGTTAGCACGCCAACTTCAATCCTCGAGGATTGACATCGCGTTGTCTGTACATAGTGTGTGCAAGATGCATCAGTACCTTTTGGAGGTTCTGTGCATCATTAGTCATGGCTGATACGCACATCGGTCCATGATTGAACGTGTCAAGGATGACATCCCTGAATCAATACTGAATGGCGAAACCATTAACATCGTATCCCTCGGTGAGTGATGGATACAAATCGTGTTACCCGAATGGTACGGACGATAAAAAGGTACATGAGTGTACTCACAGCCCTGTTGAAAAGACAAGGATTATTATCAATGGGGGTTGTAAATGCACCAGAGAGGGACGGAGACTCTTCGATGGGTCCTAAACGATTTGAGATGCCGTAGTGCGGTGGTCGAAGATCGCAAGAGTCAATTCTGGTGAATGACGAGATCGACTGAATGTCAAATGTGAACGATTTTGAAGGCGACACCTTCAGTCTATCATCACTCGACGAGTGAACATACCATGGACATTGATAGACAAAAGTGCGTGAACCGATGTCGGTAACATGAGTTCATCCACAGTACTCTGAAAATTCCATTTCAAAGAAAACGAGCGAAACTCCTTTTCTCCTAATGGAGTTCCATAATACTATGACGATCTCATAGTTTTCAACAAACCAACTACGACATAGTTGGGATCACAAAAAGGTCTAGGTTTTGTGTTTAACGCTTATGACCATGGAAACAACCTATAAGCCGATAGCTTTGTGCTAACAGTGTGTTAGCATCCACATCTTGGTGGTCCGACCGACCACATAACGAGTTACAATCAACATTGAAACAAAATAACGGCTCGTGTGTCATAACCAAATGTTGATGTGAAAGGACTCTTCAAAATGGGCCTTGAGAAACGATATTTCTCATCAGATTCTTTCGATGTTTTAAGGAACGCCTCAAAGTTGATTTCATCGTGACACGGTACACTAGTGGTGTACGTCACGCTCTTCAAACATCATGCGGATGGATTCCGATCATGCCAAAGATATGGTATAGCACCGTCGCTGCAATATCGATGTGCAAAATATATCCAACATCCGACTTATTGGAACCCAACTCATCTCTGATAGAGATCATAATGACTACGGTGTACTCGAACCATGCTTCACTGACCTGCAAGGTCATGGCGAACTGACTCAAGTCCCTTGGTTTTGGGGATGGTGTAGTTGATGTACATTGCCGAATGCAAGTACAATATATTTTTGGATGTCGCTGCGGTGATATCCAGGATTGTGGTGGTTTGTCAGATGTCTTCGATGAGGGCGATACCCTCTACAAGTGCCTCAGATATGGCATATGAAAAATACTCTATAGAGTGAAAGTATTGAATGTACACAATAGAAGACATTGAAGCAACACGGATTGTTGCAACTGGGCAAACACAATCCATTGACGGGTTCTCGAATGGAACCCTTGGACGCGATTACATAATCGTAAAAAAAAATAAAAAAATGTGGGAACTAGTTGTTCCAGGATCACCAGAAGTGATTCAGAAGTGTTCATCACAATCCCATGGAATTGACACCCGAAGGGTGTTCTTCCAACGTGTAACATAATGATTGTGATCATGATACACCCGTTGGGTGAATACCATACGATGAACACGTTGGGTGAATACCATACGATGAACACTTTGTTCGTGGATCGAATCCATGGTCGTTGAGATCGGTTATCTCAGCTAACCTAGTTCAAAAGCAGTGTGCTTTTAACAGGGACGTGAGCGGTAGCCTACGGTACCCATTTCAGACAGAAATGAGGAGATGATGGTTGAAACCAAGATCATCTAGGTCGGAGCATTGTCGTGTCTAATGACGGACGTTGACGACAATTGCGCGTGCCAGACGACCAATGCCGCCTCCTTCAAAGATAGGTGCAATCTTTGAAAGGAAAAACAAGTGTGCTCAGCAACCATGTCTTAGGACCTTGGTGCCTCCCAACCCTAGGATAAAGCTAGCATGCAAGTTGCATGGGCTTGGAGGAGCTTGGTTGAGTTCAGCCAACCAATCCACGGGTGCTGAAAGAGGTCTATTAGACCTACGCGTGGTCATGAACACGTGGTTGCAAACCTAGAGGAGTGATGTCCGGATCTTGGATTGCACGTATTGACAATGTTGCAAGGAGGTACCAACTGGACAGCAACCCCTTGGAAGAGATCATGTCCCAACGACATGGGAAGTGTTGTGTGGACCTGGACGGTTTTCGCAGGGACGTCCGGTTAATTGGTCGCAGGGACGCTCCTTGCAAAGGGGGAGGAGGCGTCACCACAACCGTTTGCTGAACACGTACCACACGGAATGTGGGAAAATTTATTCCATGTACCCTCTTCCAAACTGGCAAGACATTGTTGACAATGTACGTCCCAAAAGGCATCGACCATGCCACCGCTACACACGTGTGATGAGTCTTCGGTGAAGACTCACCAACACTTGTGAAGAACGTATAAGGATTATACGTGTGTCATCTTGGTAAGAGCCAAGGATCACGCGATCAACACTGGATGTTGTACGCTAATGACCATAATCACAAAAACCGCAAGTGTGTGGTTGATTGTGCGTGAACGTGACGCAACCGTGTTGCGGATGACAAGAGTTCACACGTGTGATCNCGCTACACACGTGTGATGAGTCTTCGGTGAAGACTCACCAACACTTGTGAAGAACGTATAAGGATTATACGTGTGTCATCTTGGTAAGAGCCAAGGATCACGCGATCAACACCGGATGTTGTACGCTAATGACCATAATCACAAAAACCGCAAGTGTGTGGTTGATTGTGCGTGAACGTGACGCAACCGTGTTGCGGATGACAAGAGTTCACACGTGTGATCTTGTTAACGAATCTTGTTGCATGTTTTACATCATGAAGTACGCAATGATCAAACCTCCGTGAGCAAAGACGAACCGGGACAGTTCGAAGCAAAGGGGGAGGAATGTAGCGTACAAGCCATTTTTACAATTTAAAATGGCGTTTAAATATAGTTCCCGGGTTTCGGGGGCTCGAGACCGATGTCTCGATGAGTTGAGGCCCGAAAAATAATCTCGGGCTAGAGTCTAGTTCGACTCTAGCCCGTATTTGGTCCATAGGCCGGATTTAAGGCAAGAGGAGTGCCGCGATGGAAGATCCATCGCGTCACTCCTCCTCCCCTCTAGTTGGCCGCTAGGGTCCTGTTCCCACGTGGATGTGCCACGTGGAACGATAGGGTTTTAGGTTGCATGTTTACGAAAATTCCCTATGACGACTACGTCCATTCGTGGCGCGGTTCGTCTCAGCCAAAATGGCTGAGGCGACCATTCGCTCCTCCTCTTGAGATGACTATTCTGAGGGCCTACGTTTTGGTTATGCAGTTAGTCGCAAAACAGACCACTTCCGTTACAGCATTATTGTCATTACATCAATGGCCCATCGCACGTCGACCTTAGGAATTTCACGACGTTTGTTCGAGGGCATTTTAGCAGCTGCCCCAACCTCCAGTGTTTCGTTCCCAAAGTCTCGGACAACTTCGACCACAACAAGAAAGGTCGACAGAAGTATGGCGAACTATATCGATGTTCTGATATTGTTCGGTTGACTTGTTGACGACGTTGGATATTTAAAAGTCCACACCGTGATATTCTCGAAGCCCCTTAACTTGTCGACGGAACTTCTTAAAGCAGCCACCCTCGCATGCGTCGCTCGGCTCGAGCGTCGAGGACCTGACATATGCCTCATTCCCATTCCCGGTATTGTGTACAAGTGCTTGATTTACTCAACACTTGTCATCGAAGTACATGTACTTATTAATACAAATGATCCACTTGTCCCAAATCCTCGATTCCTCCTTTGTCTTGCGCCTCATCCCTGTGGACCACCTGCGTTCCGCTCAGTGTAACATGCAAGTACCCATACTTTTCGGACACTTAGGGGTCCGGATGGGTTTGGGTTTTCTATTTTTACCCGTGTTCGCAGGGGTTTGCGGTAGCGGGCCCTTGCGTTTACACTGCAACGTAATGGGTCCCGATTCGACGAGCCGCGCCGTCCGAAAAGTTTGGATAACGCAGGACACCTCGCCAGGAGTGATATCTTGGCATAGAGATTTGGTTGCCATGAATGATTCGCTCTCGTATAGTTTGCAGCGATGTATTGCGCATGAGTGTCCCATATTTGACAGAGTTTGGTTTTTTTATGGTAGATAGCAGAGCAGAGCTGCTGTTGGCGTTTGCGAAATCTTCAACTTTCATGCTTGTACCTTCGAGGAAGATTGAATGCTGATGTGAGCAAGTGGGTGTGTCTGAAGCCGCTCCTCACTCGCCCATTTTGAGCCCTTGCAAACCAGTCAGCCGTGGCCAGCCTTGGTCATCATGGCGAGGCAACAGGTCGGCCTCATTATGAATGACTTCTGCGCAGTCTTCTTGTCAAAGGGCGGCCTTTGAGACTCTCTGCGGCTACTGCAGCCATTGGTTCTTACTGACGCCGCCATCTATTTCTTGTGGCTGATACGTTGGTTCGATCATGAACAGTAATGTTTCCATCACGTGGACTGCTTGCTCAAGAGGATGTGCCAGGTGGCGTGCTGTGAGATGGGTCTCCTGAAGCTGTAAAGCGGTGTTTTGTCTTTTCGACTGCAAAGCGACAATGAGCTCAATCTGATTGGATGCGAGGAAAAGGCAAACGATTCAGTCAAGTAACACTGGGAACTGCCGTCCGTGGAAAAGACTCTTCCTGACGGGAAAGCCTCCTGCTTTTCTGACCTTCCCCGGGCTTGATGGAAAAGGACATTGCTGTGACCGCGGAGAGTATTCGGTCATAAACGCAAGATTTTCCTTGCATATCGCTGATAAACTAGAACCATTTGTAAACGAGCAAGGTTTGCGATCTCAGACTCGTATTTGGCTGTTGGGGATGCAAGAGAGGTGGAATGTACAGCTGCAACGACCCGAGGTACTCGCATCTTTCGGTGATTTGCAGGCGGTCTCAATTTGACTCACTCACGATCCAAGGACGTCTTTGCAGCGGGCCGGGATCAACGCGGTTTGCCTCGGCGTGCGCGTTTCGCATGACTGACCAATCCGCACGTTGTGGCCGCTTTCGCGTACGCTTTCGGTGTGTCCGCTACTTGCCCAACGAGCCATCCCACTGCCGATTTTCTGAAAGGAAAAATCTCTCACCCTCGTTTTGCCTCTCCCTCGTCGCGACACCGCAAGGGAGTCCAGATTAGCCTCGTTAATTCCTCGACCTGTGGCCTTGTACCCCATCCTAGAATATTCCTTCAGTTTTCCGCTTCCTGTGGAGCGACGCGTGCATCTTCTCTCTCTGTGTCCACGCAGACGTTTCGGGTTTCTCAACACTGTCGGTTTCTTCGGACTGGATAATGGAGAACACGTTGGTTTGGCTACAATTGGAGGAGCCACAGAGCTGGTGGTAGAGGTTGAAGAACTGTGTTTACGAAGTTTCATTTTTTGATCTGCTCGCAAAGTTTTCAAATTTCGGCGGCACGGCAATTCCGGGTCCTCTGGCCACCGAATGTTGCTGGAGCACTGCCCAGCAGCAATCCGTGCGTGCCACAAATGCTGCCCTCCCCGGCGTCAATGTCAATTATCGTCGTCGACGTTCAGCAAGGTCCCCTCATCGTGTGCACTTCCGTTCCTCTCATCTTGCGCTACGCCACTGGGGTGTCGCGAAGCCAGCCCTAGTCGCCCACCTGCGTTGCTGCTGCCGAAACGCGGTACAAGGTCATGGAAGGAGTCGACGGAGATATCGCCACAGTCGGAGAAGGAGGTCGCAGTAGCAGCAGTAGCAGCAGCAATGGCAGCAGCAGCGGCGGCCCCAGCGGCGGCAGGGCGCGCTCGGCTGAGCCCATCATCACTCCTCTGCGGTCGTTCGATTCGACGCAACAGGCGCAGCTGCAGCGGCTGCCGCTGCCGCATCAGCAGCATGGGCACGATCATGCCGCCAGCCACCCTCACGATTCGCTCTTCCTTACTGGCCACCTACTGCAGCAGCAGCAACTGCTGTTGCAACAGCATGCGTTTGAGTACCAGCAGCTGCAGCAGCAGCAGCAGCAGCAGCTGCACCAACAGCTGAATTCGCAGCAGCAGCATCCATCACTCGCGCACAACCAGCCCGCGCTGCACCTGCTGCAGCTGCAGCGGCTCCAGCAGCTGCAACTGCAGCAGCAGTTGCAGCAGCAGCAGCAGCAGCAGCAGCACCTCCCACTGCCGGCCCAGCCACTTCACACTGCGCAATACCAGCACCACCATCATCTTCAGCAGCAGCAGCAGCAGCAGCAGAAGCAGTCGTTCTCGTCCTGTCGGTACACGTCGTGGACGGGAGCGGGTGCAACGGGGCGGCCATCCTCCGCGCTGTTGGAGATAGCCAACGAGGAGGACGAGACGTGGGACTCGTACGACGGTGAGTGCGTGCCCCACGCAGCTTGCCGTGCGCTCACGTTCGCTCGCGGAGGCTGACTTTACCCTCCCGCCATTCCATGTCATTGTTGTCCCTCTCGTCCCACCCCCTTGTGCCCTACCCTTCGCCGCAGTCTTCGTTTGGCATCATCACAGCGCTTGGGGGTTTTGACTTTGCCTTGCCTCATCATGCTGCCTCACGCGCCTCGCTCCACCGCGCTCAATTTTCCCGTCGTACCTTCTGTGCCGGTTCTGCTTGTGCTGTGTGCCGCTGGTGCTGGCTACAGACTATTTGGAGAGCGCGCAGTTCCACGCCGCACCACGGCAGACGATGCCCAGCGCGAGAGACGCTGACGTGGACGGGTGCGCCAACCCCTTCTCGTGGACAGGTGAGGAGGATGCAGCAGTCAGTTGTACGTCACGGTTGGAAGCACCCGGGGCTTGATTGGGGGCCTTGGAAGGAGGGGGTTGTGTGTGTGGGGGGGGAGGGGGGGGAGAGGAGGGTTTCTGGGATATGCATGGCTTTTCACTGGCATGCTCGTTCTGCTCAGGCGCACGTGGGTGGTGAAGAGGTGTGTAGCTGTTTGCCAGCTCACACGACAGAACCGTTTTCTTGTATGTGGGAAAGGGGAGGGAGCCGTCTGAGGTATAGCCACGTGCAGAATTTTGCGAGGTTCAAGGCCTGATTTCCAAAAAGAAAAACATGTTCGTCTTGCTTATTTGCGTGCAGAACTCGCGACATCATGTCGCCAACTCGACGACGCCAACATCAGAATCGCTGAGATTGACCTCACCTTTGTCGAAGCGGGCGACTCTGACCCTGACGCTGCGGTGCGCTACAGCTTCAAGCTTGAAGGGCAGGGCAGCGGCGGCAGTGGCAGCTGCGACGGCAGCAGCAGCATCCTCCAGCCAGTCCACATGCAGTCCCATCACCATGCACATGCCGAGCCGTTGGGAGCCTCCCAGCGCTTCTCTTCTTCTTCATCCTTCACAGGACTGCAGTCATCCTTCAGCAGTTCCTGCAAGTCCCTCACCCATTCCCTCAGTGGTGGGAGTGGAAGCTTCCCTCTGGCTTCCCCACGCGACCATCTGCCAACCTTGTCGTCCTCTGCTGCAGCATTTGGTTCAGGTGCCGCAGCAGCAGCTGCTGTTGCTCCGCCCAAGGACCTGCACCTGCTGCCTTCTGCTGCTGTGCCTCCTGCTGCGACAGCAGGAACTCCACCGCTACGCACGGTCCTCACTGGCAAGCGACACCAGCTCGACGCGGTAGGCAGTCCGGTGCGGCACCATGGAAGTCCGCGGTTGCAGCAGGCTGCTGCCTGCGCTGCCAACGGCAGCAGCAGCCCATTCAACAGCGGTTCTCCTATCAAGGTTTCTCTTGATGGAGCTTCCTGGGCACCAGCAGTGCCTGCTGTGCCCCGCCCGTCCCTCCTGCGTCCCTCTGCTGCTGCAGCAGGGGCTATGTCGACGTCGGTGCCAGAGCGCAGCATGTCTACGCCTGTCAAGTTCGGGTCTGTGGAAGATATGGAGGCTATGGGGTCAGAAAGCTTCAGAGCTAGCGCTGGTGCCCGTGGCATAAGCACCAGCGCCACCAACAGCCCCAGCAAGCGCTCCATGCTGCAGGTGGTTCGGGCTGTCAAGGCGAAATGTGGGGTTCTCTTTGGCACAGCACCACGACGGTCAGCGCAGGGAGCTTCTGGACCTCCCCGCCCCATGGCAGTGTCTGCTACTGGCCGTTCCAGCAGCCACTTCTGACCACCCCTGCACATGTGTAATGCTTGGCCCATGTCTAGACATTGCTGGGTTCAGGATGGCAGAGAAGGCTTGGATGTGCTGCTGTTGAGAGTGCTGATGGCTTTCTTTTCTCTGTACAAGCAAATGAAGTGGAGATGCTTGTCAAATTGGCTTTCATACACGGTTTGTTTCAAGTCTCTCAAGGGGTAGGGCAAACACGTGTCTGCGCATGAGGAAGCACACATCAACAACTTTATGGGGGCTTGCATTGGGCTTCTTCATTTCTTTGGCAGTGGAAGGTTACGAGCAAGAGCAAAATTTCATGCAAGTAATCCATGGACTCTCAAAATAAATCTCCCTCACGCACTCCAAGTGAAAACTTTGCTAGATGATGGTGTGTGCATGTCCTTGACATTGTCATGAGTTCCACAATTGGAGAGAAATCACAATTCTTCAGAACAAGATGATGAAAGGGTTCCCAAGCACTATGAGATTTAGAAAGCATTTGATACGGTGCAAAAAGCTACAATTTAATTTCTCCATGATGTGAAATAGAACGATGTTACCACCACTAGCCATGATGGTCCCTTGGGAGAAATTCGCATGCCTAGTGACGTGCATAAGTTGTGCATCTTCCTTTTGAACATATTTTTATCTATAAGCTACTGTTATGGCATCCTCAGCATAATAGCCTGAATTCCCACCCGCCCAAAAATACCCTCTTTTGGGCTGGGTAAGTTGCTCAATTGGTTCAGACGGAGATACACCCTGGCGATAGAAAACGACGTCGGGGTTCACACCCCGAACGTCGGAGTTTCAGAATCCAATCCGCCTCGAAAGTGACGCCTTGTGACGAAAGGAGCTGCACCACCCCCCCC
>SZWC01000354.1:126867-180325 GCA_023375785.1 Penium margaritaceum | reverse complement strand
GACATCTCTGAGAACTGCTGCTCTCAAGAATGCCTCAACCTCCAAAAGACCAACCGACTGACTCTGCGCATGCACTGCGTCTGCTATCGTACTGGTGTGAATCTCGTGCGCCAACGCCCCCGGAGATCCGTGTGGGGCATCCCGCTCCGTACAAGACTGCTGTGCCACCACCAGGCCGCTACTGGTCGGAGTCGCGAGTGGCATCGTCAAGGCACGCGCGACCTGCACTCCTCCCGATGCAACCTGCTGCTGCACAATGTCCGGCTGCTGCCCCAGCGTAGATGTCGATCTCAATGACATGCAGGTCCCAAGTACTCCAGCATCTGCCGGAGTCGTGTGAGTCGTCTGCACACTCTCCCCCGAAAGTCCTGCGCCTCCACCGGACGGAGCCGGGAGTGGCACAGTCGAGGGACACCGTGCCTGCACTCCTCCTGAGGTAACCTGCTGCTGCAGAACGTCCGGCTCCTGTCCCAGCGTGGATGTCGACCTCGATGACACGCATATCTCCTGCACTGGAACCTCCGCCGGGATCGTGTGAGCCTGCTGCACAAACTCCGTCAAAACTCCGCAAGAGGCATCCCGATCCGTACCGGACCCGTGTGCCACCGCCGGGCCGCCACCGGTAGGAGCCGCGAGTGGCACCGCCCAGGGACGCCGGGCCTGGACACCTCCTGACGCAAGCTGCTGCTGTAGAAGATCTGGATCCAACGCGGACGTGGAAGTCGAGCTCGATGATACGCAAGTCTGCACCATGACCTCCATGTCGGGATCAGACTCACTCCCCCTCGACCCAACTGCGGATCCTGTCGCTACTGTCGCATCACGCAATGCGCGGTGACCACACTCCCCCTCGACAGGTACAGCAACGGAGGTCGAGGAGGTGGACGATGTATCAACACCAGCGCGAGCACGCCGTGCGGAGCGCTGACGACGACGTCGCATAGTCGCTCGACTGGAACGACTGCTGGAAGACAGGTCATCGCGAGGTGGCGGCGTGGTCACAGCAGAGTGGAGGATCGAAAGGATGGTGTCAGCCTGGGACTGGCTGGCAGGTGAAGCTGAAGGGACACCATCGGATGAAGAAGGAGGAGATGATGGAGGAGATGTGGTCGAAGAGGCCGTCGACGAACGAGTAGCAGAAGCACGCTCAGTGACAACGAGGTCACAAAGCCGCTGCACCGTCTGCCGTAGGCCGCGGATCTCGGCGAATATGCTCGCCAGAGGTCCAGTGAAGGGATCTACCAACGCCGGCAGATCCCTGTGCTGTGGAGGACGCAGGCTCGGACGAGGCTGTAGCCAAGGTGGATGCCAACCGGGAGGGCGCGTCCAACAGCGACGCCAACCATGACGTCCATCACCACAGTAGTAGCAGGCAAATGCGCAGGGCGCCTGCTCACACGTCCGCGCACTCATCTCGTGCGCTGGACGATGGATAGGTGCCGAGAGCACCTACTCCCGGTGGTAAACACCAAGCCACGGGAGAGAATGAGGTCCGCAGGTACTATCACTCCTGGAGGTCACGGCGTCCGGGTCAGCAAACGTGACCACACGGGAAGAGCTGCACTAATACAGCACACCCGGAGACGAGAGTCTGACTAGCTGCGGCGACCAATGCTGCTGCCACGAATGGAGCGAAGACTGCTCCAAGACGAGAAGACTGGTCACATGCATGCATCCAGCACCGAACGGTGGACACACAATGCAAAAACATGCAAATCAGGCCCACGGCCAGTCCACCGATAAAGTCCTGCGTGCTGCAGAAAAACTGCAGGAGGTCCCGGGTAGCGTCCAGAGCTCTGGAACGGCCGTCGGTCAGCTCCAAGCTGGTAGTCCGCCACCGGACGACACACCGGTACCGCCTGGGTCCGCATCAGGGATCTGCACGAGTATGGACACGGCCGAGTGGTCACAGTAAACTGTACAGGTCGACAGGAACGTCACAAATCACAACACTCCCCCATGACCCGATGGTACGCATGTCCATACACGTGCAGCACTGAAACGAGTACAACGCATGCAACGACGGAGTGAATGGCCACCACAACACCCCACATTCAACCACTCTCAGGCAAGGGGCGAAGCCCGACAAAACGAATGGCCACGAGGAGCTTTCCGCGTGCTAGTGCCTTCGTCAAGAAGTCAGCACGCTGCATGTCAGTGCCAACCCAGATGACGGAGATCACGTGTCGCTCCACCAAGTCACGCACAAAGTGATGCTCTACTCCAATGTGTTTCGTACGAGTATGGAAGTCACCAGAGTTCTCCGCAATAGCAAGAGCACTCTGGTTGTCGCAATGAAGCACAATGGCGGGTACTGACTGACCCAGCTCAAGGAACAGACACTGCAGCCATACTGCCTCAGCAGCCCCTGCACCTAGAGCGACATATTCTGCCTCTGATGAGCTACGTGGAATGCAGCCCTGCTTCCTGCTGCGCCAAGACACAGCGGTACCACCAAGCAGGAACACGTAACCGGTGCGACTGCGTCCGTCTGGGCTCCAGGCCCAGTCGCTGTCGGTGTAGCCATCAAGGACCACCGAACACTGCCGGCGAAAGCAGAGTCCGAGGTACGATGTGGAGACCACGTACCACTCGCACAGCCGCATGAAGGGCTCTAGCACGTGGAGCCTGCGAAAACTGGGCAAGGAGGTTGACGGCGAATGCGATGTCCGGACGTGTGGTAGTGGCCAAGTACATCAGGGATCCGATGTGACGGAGGTACAAGGTCACATCCACTGTCTCCCCCAGCTGTGTGGGATCGTCCACCTTCAGGGCATCCTGCCCGTCGGGTGTGAGGGGTGTGGAAGCCGTGGGCACTGCACCGAGGAGATCGCTGAAGCGCTCCCCCACAAAACGTGTGTATCGGGCCTGGTGGAGTAGCAGAGTACGACGTCTGCGGTCTCGTACGATCTCCATGCCAAGAAACACCGCTGCAGGACCAAGGTCCTTCATCCTGTAGGCAATCTGGAGGACGGCCTTGGCCTCCTTCACGGCCTCCAGTGAAGGAGACGCGATCAGAAGGTTGTGGACATAGACCAGGATGGCGGTGAACCGCTCAGGCGTCCGGCGGATGAAGAGAGAGGGATCTGCCTCGCTCTTTACATATCCTGCACGAGTGAGGGTGCCAGTGATCTCCTGGTTCCAACACCGAGGAGATTGCTTGAGGCCGTACAAGGACTTGCGCAAGCGCTAGACCTTGTCGCCATCCTCAAAACCAGGTGGCTGAGCCACGTAGATCTCCTCATCCAGAGAGCCATGGAGGAACACATTGTTCACATCCATCTGGTGTAGTTCCCAGTCATGCTGAGCCACTACACTGAACAGAGCTCGAGCTGAGGTCATACGGCCGACATGGACGAAGGTGTTAGTGTAATCGATGCCCTCAATCTGAGAATACCCCTTGACGACCAAGCGAGCCTTGTGGCATTCCAGTGAGCCATCTGGCTTCACTTTCTTGTGAAAGACCCACTTGACCTGAATAGCCTTCCTTCCAGGTGGAAGGTCGACTAGCTCGTAAACTCCGTGCTCTCGGATGGCGCGAAGCTCATCCTCGTAGGCAGCACGCCAAGCGTCAGCATCCTGTGATGAGAGAGCTTCCCTCAGTGTGCCCGGGTCAGGTGCCAAAGCGGGAGAGCTCTGCGTGGCAAGAGCACACGCCTCAGTGCTAGGTCTGACGACCACAAGATCAGCTGCTGCATCACAAGCAATGTGGAACTCGCGAGTGACGAGGTCGTGCCCTACTGGACACGCTGGGTGTACCTCTGTGTGCTTAGTGCGGACACTCAGGCCTAGGGCCTTTGTGCCGGGGTCACCACTCGCGACGCTGCGAGTGGAGCACCTAGGTGCAGGACCAGACGCTCGCTTAGCTCCGGAGTCCAATGGTCAAAGACGACCGCCAGGCTCACGGGAGTAACCTGGGCTCGAGGGGCGCACCTGAGGCTCAGGAACGGGCACAGTCACAGCTGGGGAGAGCTGAGCCAAGGGAGCTAGTGATGTCGTGCAAGGAGAGGCTTGTGTGGGAGACACGGGACTCAGTATGGCAGTAGGGACAGATGAGGCAGGACCACACACAGAGGCACGAGTGCCGGCGGACACAGGAGTACGCACAGGTGTAGGATCATGAGTACCGGAGGGAGGCGAGGGAACCGGGGTAGAAACCGGTGGTGCTGGAGAGGTCTCTGGGCCGACAACGATGATCGCTGGGTCATCAAGAGCCGGAGACCGTGAAGTGGAGGGAGCTCGAATGGACACATCAGCCTGAAGAGGGGTGCTCGCAGGCGAAGACTCCCCCATCCGGCGAGAAACCTCACACGTAGGGATGTGCGTGACAGACAGCGACGTAATCGACGTCAGATCACGGTAGGTGAGGGACTCAAAGAAGAGCGCGTCGCGTGACTCAACAATGCGACGACGGGTAGGGTCCCAAAATTGCCAGGCCTTCGATCGCAGGGAGATGCCGACGAAGGCACACAAGCGACCCCGCGGTGAGACCTTGGACCCCTGCTGGTCCTCGGTGTACCACGCGGAAGCCAAAGACCCCCAGACGCGAGCGAGACAAAGGTCAGCACGATGGCCGAACCAGAGCTCATACGGTGTGACGTGGTCCGGAAGAGGACCGTGCGGGAGGCGGTTCCAGACCCAAGTCATGTAGCCAAAGCCCTCAAAAGCGAAGGACTCTGGGAGACCGCACTCAAACCGCATAGCGCGAACCGCATCCTCCATGGTGCGGTTCCAACGCTCAGAAACACCTTTCTGCTGAGGAGTAGCAGGAGCGGAGACCTGGTGAAAAATCCCGTGCTCAGCGAAGAGGCTATCCATCTCGCCTAGAAACTCGCCGCCACGATCCGATCGGAAAGTGTGGCGGGACTGGCGCTCAGCCATCACTAGCCAGAGGCGAACCGCGAGAGCGGCGTCACTCTTCTAGCGCAGGCTGTAGACCCACCGCATCCGGGTGAAGTCATCAGTCAGAGTCAGGACGTATCGACCCCTATCGGACATAGACTCGACGGGAAGAGGACCAAGAAGGTCCGAATGGACTAGCTCAAGAGGGCGAAGTGCGCGAGATTGTGAGTCAGGGTAGGTGCAGCAATGCATCTTACCCTGGGCGCAGAAAAGACAGTCGGTCTTGGGCGGCTTCTCGAAAGAAGCCGCATCAAGACCGAGAGCGGGCTGTGTCCGAATGAGCTTCGACACAGTGTCGGAGCCCACATGACACAGACGGCGATGAAGCAATCGCTGGTGCTCAGGAGACAGAACACCAGTGACAAAAACACGAGCTAAAGGGGAAGGGGAGCAAGGAGCAGAAGTCCGAGAAACACAGTACAGGTCATCCACAACAGAGGCACGTAGAACAATGTTGCGAGTGTCAATGGCAGTCACAGTCGCGGACTCGGCAGTGTGCTCCACAGAGAGCCCCATCAGTGTGCAAGCACGTACAGAAAGCAAAGTGAGCTCAAGGTCAGGCAGAAACATCACCTCGGAGAGATACAAGGGGCCAGACGGACCATCGAAGCGTACGACCCCAACACCCTGGACTGGCAAGGACTGACCAGAGCCAGTGCGAACGGAACGAACAGACGCAACAGGGCCGAGAACAACGAAGTCACTACGACGACACGTCATGTGATGAGTGGAACCTTAATCGATGATCCAAGTGCCACCGGCATCATGACTGGAGGACGTCACTGTACAACGGGCAATGGAACAATCGGCCTTAGACGGACGCTGAGCAGCAGGTGGGGAAAAACGACGAAGGGCACAAAGGTGGGACTCATGAATCCAATCTGTACAGTCAGGCCCATCATCATCACATGCCGACTGTGCCCCCCCACACGAGTCATCCCGAGCCACATGGACAGACGGACTGACAGTCTGTGAATCACTCGGCTGTGACAACACACTCGCACCTCCCTGAAAGCGGAGCGCCAGAAGGTGGCGAAGCTCGGCGATGGTGCGGTCGCGTGGGTCCGGATCACTGCTACTCGCCGGTGGGNCGACGAAGGGCACAAAGGTGGGACTCATGAATCCAATCTGTACAGTCAGGCCCATCATCATCACATGCCGACTGTGCCCCCCCACACGAGTCATCCCGAGCCACATGGACAGACGGACCGACAGTCTGTGAATCACTCGGCTGTGAAAACACACTCGCACCTCCCTGAAAGCGGAGTGCCAGAAGGTGGCAAAGCTCGGCGATGGTGCGGTCGCGTGGGTCCGGATCACTGCTACTCACCGGTGGGGAAGCAGGAACAGCCGCAGTCGTGGCTGCCATGTGTCCCGAGGAAGTCGAGGCTGACGTGCTGGACGCGGAACGGAGGGCGTGTGCCGCCTGGAGCCCACGAGTAATCCGCGCCCAGTCGAGTGGCTGCTGGCACTCGGTGTAGCGATGGGCGCCGCCACAGTTGTAGCAGTGAACGGAACGTCCACTGCTACCACTGGAAGAAGACTGCTGCTGTGACTGCTGCTGACGTGGTCCCCGCTTCCCCTTCTTCTTCTTCCCCGGAGCTGTTGCTGTAACACCCTATGTCTGAGTGGGTGTGGGTGGGGCCGAAGAGGAGGAGGAAGACGAGGACGTGATGGACGATGAAGAAGGAGACTGCAGGAGGGATGATGGTGGTTATGCGACGACTGCTGCAGCAATGGCAGTCTCCTGATGGGCCACAGCTGCCTCGCGGGCTGAAGTCACGTGGAGGAAAAGCTGATGCGCCCAAGGGAGAAGCTGCAGAGTGGTTGAGAAAGGCTCAAGGATGGCATCGCTGTACCGTGTGAAGATGTCAATATACTCAAGGCGAACTCCGAGCATCATCGTACGGAGCGCCCACAGCTGTGTGCCTCCGGAGGTCCCAAGACGCGTGTAGATGCGCATGGCGCGTCGCCAGTAATCGGCTACAGGCTCTCCAGGCCCCTGACGGAGAGAGTGGAAGGCACGAATGTGTGCTGCTCGGGTGGCGTGTGTCTCTGCGGCCAACAGGGATAGGGCCAGATCCCAACCTCCGCGTGGATCTGCACCCGTGCCTTTGCCAGGCTCGCCAAGGAAAGGACGGAAGTCGACGACGGTCTCGCGTGGCATGGCGTAGAGGAGGCCACGCATCACCCTGGCTGCTGTCAGCACCTGTGCTGGGTCTGTAGACTGATACTGACTGTGGTAGTAGGGCCACACGCCCTCTGAAGTGGCCCAAACCTGAAAGAGGATCTCCCAGCAGTCAAAGTCGTCCTCAGTGATGTACCGTGGGGGTGGTGTCTCAAAGTCCTTGGGTTGCCGCTCCGTGGGGAGGGCAACCGCAGGCTGAGGAGGACGAGAGACGGGGAAGACTCCCGGAAGTGGATAGTCACCGGGATAGTTGGGTGACGGTCGCACTGTAGGAATCCTTGGAGATCTGGTCCCCGTCTGCAGCTGACGGAGGCGCTCCTGAAGAACTCAAATCTCATGATCCGGGGAGTCGTCCGTCACGCCTATCATGAATGGCTCATCATCCAGGAGGTGAGAAGGTGGTGGGTCAGGTCGAGCCGACTGTTGTGTAGAGACCGCGACGCCGGCAGCCCCCCCGGAAACCTGCCGTGGGACTGTGAACTGGCTACGCAGGAGCTCAGTCAGCGTACGGATGGCATCAGTCTGCTCCCGCTGTAGGCGATGCATCTCAACCTGCTGACTCCGCAAGTCCTCAATGGCCTGCGAGCGTGGGCTCAGGACACCAGAAGATGAGGAGGAGGGATCATCTGTCACCTTCCCCTTGTTGTCCGACGAGTCCATGTCGCCTCTCAGTATGGGTGGACAGGTCAGGTTTGTCGGATTTCGAAAGCATCAGCGTTTCTCGAGGAGTTAAGAGGCTGGCAATTTTTGACTGTCCGGCCAAAAACTTGGCCAAGTATGGTGCTGACGTCAGCAGGTGGTTGCTGATGTCAGCACGACCTGATGACGTCAGCAAGCAGAAATGCTGACGTCAGCTCGACTCCCCCCCTTTTTTTTCTCTCTCATGGCTCTGCACGAGCGTGCAGTCGCTCCGCGGCGGCTGCGCGGATGCTGCGCGTAGGCTGCGCAGCAGATTCCGCTCAGCTGCTGCTGCAGCTGTGCTGTCAGCTGCAGCAGCAGCTGCGTGGCTGCGTGCGCAGCAATGGCAGCAGCGGCTGCACAATGCCGCTGCTGCTGCTGCACGTTGTGGCTGCTGCTCGCTGCCGCCGCCGTGCGCTGCTGCTGCTGATGCTGCTGCTGCGCTGCTGCTGTTGTAGCTGTTGCTGCTCTACTGCTGTGGCCGCGGCTGCCGCTGGTGCTGCTGCGCTGCTGTTGCTACCGCTGCTGCTTCTCTGCTGCTGCCGCCGCTGCTGCCGCTCGCTGTTGCTGCCGCGGCCACCGCTGCGACTGCGGGCGGCGGTTGTACTCGCTGCAGCCGCTACGCGCTGCTGTGGCTGCTGTAGTGGCAGGCTACTACTACGGCGCTGCTACTGCCGTTGCTGCTGCTGTTGCTCTGCCGCTAAGCTGCTGCTGGCACAGGGGCAACGCCGTTGCTGCGGTCTCACGTGATGGGTGTGGGCTGTGTTGACGGCGACCAGCTGTCTTCGACGGGCCCCAGTGGATCTGCTGCAGCGGTGACTCTCACTGCTGCTGCTCTGCTGCGTCTCTGCTACGCAGCTCAGTGAGAACTGTCTCACTGCTCTGATAGCAGGAGAAGATGCAAGGAAGCTTCCTAGCAACACTGCCGTTGACCAGGCGTCAGTGCCCGATCAGACGGTGATGACAGTCACAAGTCATGCACGCAACGGCAAGGGTTCGGCTAGGGGACACAAGGCAAAGTGTCTGAATGCTTCAATAGCATTTGCAGAGAGAGATGACAAATGACAGGTCCATGGCATAAGTACCTGCCGCGGCGCACGGCGGGTGTCGCACGCGGCAGTGCAAGATCTGTCCTAAAACCGGCCCAAAACCATTGTTTTGGCCGTAACTCTGCGCACACATGTCAGAACGCTACGCCGTCTGAACCTAGACGTGCAGAATCACAAGGCGGATGCTACGACTGTGTCACATGCATGCAGACGGCACCGAACGGTGGACACACAATGCAAAAACATGCAAATCGGGCCCACGGCCAGTCCACCGATAAAGTTCTGCGTGCTGCAAAAAAACTGCATGAGGTCCCGGGTAGCGTCCAGAGCTGTAGAACGGCCGTCGGTCAGCTCCAAGCTGGTAGTCCGCCACCGGACGACGCACCGGTACCGCCTGGGTCCGCATTAGGGATCTGCACGAGTATGGACACGGCCGAGTGGTCACAGTAAACTGTACAGGTCGACAGGAACGTCACAAATGACAACAGATACCTGCAGCGACGCACGGTGCGTGACGCACGCGGCAATGTCAGTTAGTCCTAAAACCGGTCCAAAACCACTATTTTGACCATAAGTATGTGCACAGGTACTTAAACGCAACATTATATAAACATACACATGCAGAATCTTGAGCCAGACGTTACGATTGGTTACACGCACAAGTCCGGCATCGATTATTGGACAGTCAATGCAAAACATGCACTTGGGCTCAAAAGCCAGTCCACAGAGAAAACTCTAGTGACTACAAAAAAATTGCTGAGCACTCCAGCAAGCACCCGGGACGTCGTGGCAGCTGTCTATCAGCTATTGGTCGGTGGAGCCCCCACCCGTCGGTGCTCCGGCACCAGCTGGGTCTGCATCAGGGATCTGCACGAGCTTGGACACGGCCGAGTGGTCACAGTAAGCTGTACAAACAGACCGGGACGACTCACATCACAACACTCCCCCATGACCCGATGGTACGCATGTCGATACACATGCAGAACTGACACAGGTAGGCTTGTGAAATCGAGATCGAGGCGAGACGTCTCGATCTCAAACTCAAATTTTCTCACTTCAGTACGAGATTTCTCGTACCGGATTCAAAGGGCGAGGAAGTCTTGGTCTCGTACCGATTTGCATCATGCTTGTCTCGGTCTCGTCTTGGTCTCGCTCACGTCTTAGAAAATCTCGCATTTTGTACCATTCCGAGGGGCGAGCAAAATGACGCAACGAGCTGTCGGAATGCACCCAATTTGCGACCACTGTACTTTTGACTAGGAGGAACGTTTTCGAAAAAAAATGACAACATTTTCCTGAGCAAACTACTAAGTTCATAAGTCAAACCCAATGTTCCAAAGTTCAGATCTCACTCTTTCGCTACCTCGCCTGACAGTTGTAGTTCTCGACTACTGGTCACGAAACATTTCCAAGACTAGTCGGTGCTCGACACGTGCAACCCGCTTACGTGGATACTAAAACATTGTACTGAGGGCGAAGAGCCTATTTTCAATGATGAAGAAAGAACATTTTACGAATTGAACCTAACGGAAAACTCTAAAATTCATTGGTTACGAAAGAATAACTATGTGATGTTTTGTAATGTTAGTGTTGACCCTCCGGGATCGTTTCCAACCAGTGTGGGTCACGCACTGGATCTGCCCGCTTTCTGTTCTGACAGATCCAGTGCTCGATTGGCTCTAATGGCCTTGGCACACGTGGCAGGTCCATTGAAAATAAAAATGCGAGAATCACACTACGGGACGAGATTCTCGTCTCGATCTCGCACGACATGTGACGTGTCTCGGTCTCGTCTTGTCTCACGCGAGACGATTCGAGATTCTCTCATGTTGTGCGGTACGAGACAACAAAACGAGACAAAATCGAGACAATCGAGATCGAGACCAGTCTCGATCTCCATTCAACACCCTTAGATACAGGTGTGCAACAAGATGCTCGAAAATCCATGCTCACGCACCCCATTCTCAGCCACTCTCAAGCAAGGGGTGAAGCCCGACAGAAGGAATGGCCACCATGAACTCTCCACGCACAAGTGCCTTGGTCAAGAAGTCAGCCCACTGCATGTCTGTGCCGACCCAGACGACGGAGGTCACCTGTCGCTCCACAAGATCATGTACAAAGTGATGCTCAATAGCATTGTGTTTTTTGCGTTCATGAAACACACCTGAGTTCTCTACGATGGCAAGAACACTCTGGTTGTCACAGCGCAGAACGACACAAGGCACAGATTGACATAACTCAGGAAACAGATGCCACACTACCTTAGTAACCTCAATCCCCAGAGCAACATACTCAGCCTCTGATGATCTACGTGCGATACAACCCTGCTTGCCACTACGCTACAATACAGCGGTACCACCCTGTCCGACTGCGCCCATCAGGACTCCACGCCCAGTCACTGTCTGTGTAGCCGTCAACTACCACCAAACACTGCCGTCCAAAGCAGGGTCCGAGGTACGGTGTGGAGGCCATATACTGCACCACTCGTAATGCAGCGTAAAGCCATGTTGACTTCGACTTCCGACTTGAGGGGGTCAAGTCGGAGTTGCCAAATCGGTCCACGTCGACGTGGACATCGACTTGACTTGACCCCCTAAAATCATCTGGGGGCACTGGGGGCCATTATTTTGGTTGGGAGAAAAAGAAACAAGCCTAGGTCGAAAACAAAAGGGTCACAGACGACCCTGTCCGACGAAATTCAGGCACCGAGGCATATCCTCCTTGCGTTGTCTTCATGGGAGATGCTTCGATTGGCTTGTTGAATCTTCTTTGCCTCCATTCAATGGATGGTGTTGTACCACACGTGGATATGACATGACAGGTGACCGTGCATGGTGCATGGTTGGGATGTGGTTACTGCATGGATATTGTGTGTCAACCTCATGTGTGACTTTTGCGGTTGTTAGTTGACCAATACCGAGGGTTTAAGCACGTCATGAAACGCATGACGTGTCATTGGCTATTCTCATGCCAGCCTGCCCAACATTGTGGTTGTGATTCGGTGTAACGGGAGGGAGGGAGGGGGGGCGTATAGGCTGAGCTCAGTCCATTGTTGAAGCTCTGTATTGCTCCTCTCAGCCACCATGGCTGAGCGGGGCAAGTACCCCACTTGTTCCTCAGCGGTTGCCTCTGCCAAGCCCCCCGTTATCACGGGCAATTTACTTGTCCGTGCCTTAAGCAAGTTCTTTAGGCCTGTCCCCACACGGGCACGCTACCCCGGCCTCCAGTGTGGTGCTTGCGGCGTCGTCAAAGCCGGTGGCAGTGACCGCATCCGGGGCTATGTCGATGCTCCCGTTCAAAACATTGACAAGTACAAGTATGCACCCGTTGCAGCCCGGGCATTGCTTGGACTCAAACCTCTGCCTAACCTGCCAGAATCCTTTCAACCATACGATGAGAAGCTCTACCACAGCCAGGACGAAGCATGGGGGGGGGGGGAGACATCCCCGTGGAATGGCAGAAACTTGTCACGGAGCGTAAGCGTCAAGAGGTGAGAGCAGCCGCTGGTGATGGCTTCGGGGAGAGCACCAACCCAGATGGCGCAGTTGAAGAGCAGCAGCGCCAGGAGTCTTCAGTAGCAACCATTCCACCCTCTCTCCGCAGCAACATGCCTCTTTCATAGGCGTCTCTCAGCATGGCACGCCAGTCACTTATCCCGGACCATCTGGGTCCGGGATCCCAACGCCGCTGTGCAGAAGAGGATCGTCAAGGTCATGGCCAAGAACGCACTGCCAATCTAGTTCTGCCACGACGCCTTCGTCCTTGAGCTAGTGGAAGAAGGAAGGCGCAAGAACGCGAGCTTCCGGCTGCCAACTAGGGGGCGGGTGACTGATGTGATTCTTCCAGCGCTGGATGCAGTTCTCGCGGAGGCCGAGGAGCCGCTACGGGCTGGTTGGGACATCTTCGGGGTGAGCCTTAGGGTTGATGAATGGTCTGACATCCAAATCAGGCCTATCTACTCCGCCATGGCATCAAACGCAGAGGGAGTCGTCCATCTATTCTGCCGAGACGCCAGTGGTCTTGTCAGAGATGCAAACCACGTGGCAGCTGTGATAGACCAGGCGATTATGCAGGTTGGCGCAGATAAGGCGATCATGGTGATCACGGACAACGCCTCCACCAACAAAAAGGCGTACCAGGAGTTGAAGGCAAAGTATCTTGCCATGTTTTTTATGCACTGTGTTACACAATCTCTTGATCTGGTGCTCAAAGATGTTGCCAAGACAGAGTGGGGGTAGGCTTTGATCAGCAAAGCAGAGAGGATTGTTTCCTTCTTCAGAAACAAAGACCTGTTGAGGTCGTGGTTGAAGGCAGAGAGTGGCAAGCTACTGCTGCCAGCTGTTGCAACCCGCTTTGCATCTGTGCACAAGATGCTTGAACGCCTGCTGAGCTTGCGTGACGTGCTACTGAACATTGTGAACAACACAAGGTGGTCAGAGTTCGAGTCAGTGGGCAAGGATGTTGGTTGGAAAGCCAAGAAGAAGGAGGTGCGGCGGCTAGTGAGAATGGATGTTTTCTGAGTGCAAGTGAAAGCAATGGTGAAGCTCATGCATCCCCTTGTTCTCACGTTGCAAAAGGCAGACGCTGCAGGAGGCACTACAGGGATTGTCTTTGAGACATTTCTGGATACCACAGAGGCTTTGAATGCCCTGGCAGTCTCTAGGGGTAGGCATCGTGCTGTGTGCAATCCAGAGTGGGTCATGTTTTTGCTTGAATGATTGAGCACAAGGTGGACAAATCAAATGTCTTGCCCAATTTTTTCCGCAGCACGTCGTTGCCACCCGCAACACTTTGGCCACAAGTTCGACGGAGATGAGAAGATGGTTGAGGCCTGGAACACCGTCATGAATGCTCTCGTGCCCGACAGCCGTGACCAGGACCGTCTGAGTGCAGAACTGGAGGGCTTTGAGAATGGAGGGTGACGATTGAGGAGGATCCTGCAAAGGCTCGAGACGTACAGCGTGCAAAGGAGGCAGAGTAGCAGGTGTTGGTAGGTGAACTGGCAGCCTACAAGTGGCATGCCCACCACATGACAGGTCTGCCCACTCTGCGGGCCTTTGCTAGGAGGCTGTTAGCCCAGCTGTGCAGCAATAGTGACAATGAGCGGGTGTTTAGTAAGCATGATTTGATCCAGACGGCAAGGCGCAACAGGCTCAAGGTGCAGACGCTGGAGCTGCTTGTTTGCGTGAATGTATTGCTGAATAGTATGTATGGAAAGAGGAAAGCAAAGAGGTTGACAGTTGAGATCTAGAAGGCCATGGAGGAGGACAGAGCAGACAGTGACAGTGAAGCAGATGGAGACATAGAGGATGACGAGGAGTACAACTTTGCATGGGATCCTCTGATTGCTGACACAGCCGATGGAGATGATGATGTTTGGGAGGTGGTAGAGGTGGTAGGGGGCCAGGTGGAAGAAAACAACACAGAGGACGAGGACGACAAGGACGAGGATGAGGACATTGAACTGATGGAAGAGAATGGAGGGAACGGGAGCAGTGTGGAGGATGGGGAAGAGGGAGATGGGGATGATGTAGGGGATGCGAGAAGGGTTCTAAGGAAGGGGGTCCGCAAGCGCAAAGATGTGGAGGGAGCTTGTAAGGTGGTAGGTGCTGCAGTTGGCACAGGTTCACGACCAGCTTCTGGTTCCACTCTAGCAGCAGGATCTACACCAACAGAAGGATCCACACAAGGAGCTGCAGGTTCATGAGCTGGAGGAAGTGTGTCAGCTGCAGCTACTGCAGCTGACGTAGTTCCTAGAGCTTCAGAAGCAGCTAGTGCTCTTGCTGCAAGTGCCAGAGGCAATGAGCGCTCTAAGTGCACTTAGAAGGGTCCTTAGTCATTCCTCTTTAGAGTGCATCTTTCAGTGCTGAGAACTTTATAAGAATTTCTCTCTTTTGCAGTTTTGTATTCCTGTTGCTATGCTCCAAGCTTGACTTGCCCAGAGTTCTTGATTGCAATGTGAAAGTAGTGTTCAGCAGGTATAATGGTTTAATGTCGTAGTAGTGTACTACTAGTACAACATCACCAAAATAGTACTCACATATGGAGAAAGCTCAAAGAAATCAACAAGTGAAGATGAGAGTATAAAATGTCATTTTTAACAACAGTTTAGAAGGCACATTGGAAGGAAATGACCTGAAAGTTGCATCTTAGACTTGCTATACTTGTGTTCATGAACGACTTTGGCATACCCAAGTCGACTTGGCTGCCAATGTGCCGACTTCCGACTTCCGACAGGACGACTTGGCGTCAACTTCGACTTGGAAAAGTCAACATGGGTGTAAAGGGCTCTTGCCCAAGCACACAGCAAAAACTGTGCAAGGAGGTTGATGGCGAAGACAACGTCGGATCGTGTGGTAGTGGCCAAGGACATGAAAGAGCCATTCAGGCGCAAGTACACGGTCACGTCCACTGTCTCCCCTAGCTCTGCTGGTTCATCCATCTTCAGAGCATCCTGCCTGTCAGGTGTGATGGGGGTGGAGGTTGTGGGAACTACACTAGGGAGGTCAGTAAACCACTCCCCCAGAACGCGGGCGTAACGTGCCTGATGCAACAAGAGTGGCTGCCGCTACCGATCACGCACGGTCTTCATTCCCAGAAACACAGCTGCAGGACCAAGGTCCTTCATCCTATAGGCAGCCTAAAGGACTGCCTTGACCTCCTTCACAGCCTCCATAGAAGGAGATGCAATCACGAGGTCGTCCATGTAGACCAGGATGTCGGTGAAGCTCGCATGCGCCCTAGTTGCGCCCGACTTGCACCCTAGTTACGCCCTAGTTGCACCTCAATTGGACACTAGCTATACCCTAGTTGCCCCCTACTTGCTGTCTACTTGCGCCCTACTTGCACCCTAGTTGCATCCTAGTTGCGTCCTAGTTGTGTCCTACTTGCGGCCTACTTGCGCCCTACTTGCACCCTAGTTGCGCCATAGTTGTGCCCTGGTTGCACCCTTCTTATGCCCTCCTTGCGTCCTGGTCGCACCCTAGTTGCACCCTAGGATGTCCTAATTGCGCCGTACTTGCACCCTAGATGCACCCTAGTCGCATCCTAGTTGCGTCCTAGTGGCATCCTACTTGTACCTTAGTTGCGCCCTACTTGCACCCTAGTTGTGCCCTAGTTGCACCCTAGTTTCACCCTACTTGCACCCCTGTTATGCTCTACTTGCACCCTAGTTGTGCCCTTCTTGCACCCTAATTGTGCCCTACTTGCACCCTAGTCGCATCCTAGTTGCGTCCTAGTGGCATCCTACTTGTACCTTAGTTGCGCCCTAGATGCACCCTAGTTGCACCCTAGTTGCACCTCAGTTGGACACTAGCCACGCCCTAGTTGCACCCTAGTTGCACCCTAGTTGTACCCTAGTTGTGCCCCAGTTGCACCATAGTTGCGCCATACTTGCGGCCGAGTTACGCCCTAGTTACGTCCTAGTTATGCCATAATTGCGCCCTTGTTGTGCCCTATTAGTGCTCTAGTTGCACCTTAGTTTGGTACTTGCAACGCTCTAGTTGCGCCCTAGTTGCACCCTAGTTTCACCCTAGTTGCACCCTAGTTGCACCCCACTTGCAACCTACTTGCGTCCTAATTACGTCCTAGTTGTGCCCTTGTTACGCACTAGTTGCATCCTAGTTGCGCCTCAGTTGGGCACTATCTAGGACCTAGTTGTGCCCAAGTTGCACCGTAGTTGCACCCTAGTTGCTTCCTAGTTGTGCCCTAGTTGCACCCTAGTCGTGCCCTACCTCACCCCCTAGTTGCGCCCTAGTTGCGCCCTAGTTGCGCCCTAGTTCCAACCCAATTGTGCCCTACTTGCATCTTATTTGCGCCCTACTTCCGTCCTAGTTGCACCCTAGTTGCGCCCTACTTGCGCCCTACTTGCGGCCTAGTTGCGTCCTAGTTGCGCCCTAGTTGCACTTCACTTGCCTCTTCTTACGTCCTAGTAGCGTCCTAGTTGCACCTTAGTTGCGTCCTTGTTGCGCCCTAATTGCACCCAAGTTGTACCCTACTTGCGCCTTAGTTGTGCCCTAGTGGCACCTCAGTTAGGCACTAGCTACGCCCTAGTTGCGTCCTAGTTGCGGCCTAGTTGTGCCCTCGTTGTACCCTATTTGCGCCTTGAGCCCTTGTTGTGCCCTACTTGCATCCTAGTTGCGCCAAACTTGCATCCTAGTTGTGTCCTAGTTGCTCCTCAGTTGGACACTAGCTACGCCCGAGTTGCGTCCTATTTGCACCCTAGTTGCGTCCTAGTTGCGTAATACTTACACCCTACTTAGGCCCTAGTTGCGCCCTAGTTGCATCCTAGTTATGCCCAACTTGCGTCCTACTTGAGCCCTAGTTGCACCCTAGTTGTGCCCTAGTTGTACCCTACTTGCGCCCTAGTTGCACCCTAGTTGCGCCCTAGTGGTGCCCTAGTTGCACCTTAGTTGGGCAATAGCTACACCCTACTTTTCCCCTAGTTACGTCCTAGTTGCGCCCCACTTGCGCCCTACTTGCGCCCAACTTGTGTCCTAGTTGCACCTTAGTTTAGTCCTAGTTGTCCCCTAGTTGCGCCTTAGTTGGGCACTAGCTACGCCCTAGTTGCGCCCTAGTTGCACCCTTGTTGCGCCATAGTTACCCCCTAGTTACGCCCAAGTTGCACCCTACTCGCACCCTACTTGCACCCTAGTTGTGTCCTAGTTGCGGCCTAGTTACACCCTACTTATACCGTACTTCCACTCTACTTGTACCCTAGTTTCACCCTAGTTGCGTCCTAGTTACGCCCTACTTGCACAGAACTTGCGCCCTTGTTGCACCCTAGTTGCACCCTAGTTGTTCCCTAGTTACGCCCTACTTGCATCCTAGTTACGTCCTACTTGTGTCCATGTTGCGCCCTAGTTGCGCCTCAGTTGGGAACTAGCTATGCCCTAGTTTCACCCTAGTTACGCCCTAGTTGCGCCCTAGTTGTGCCTTACTTGCGCCCTACTTGTGCCCTAGTTGCGTCCTACTTGCGCCCTAGTTGCGTCCGACTTGCGCCCTAGGTGCCCCCTAGTTGTACCCTAGTTGCACCTCAGTTGAACACTAGCTATGCCCTAGTTGCACCCTAGTTGCGTCCTAGTTGCACATTACTTGCGCCCTACTTGTGTCCTAGTTGCACCCTAGTTGTGCCCTACTTGTGCCCTACTTGTCACCTACTAGCACCCTACTTGCACCGTAGATGCGCCTTAGTTACGTCCTATTTGTGCCCTACTTGCGTCATAATTTTGTCATACTTGCGCCTAAGTTGCACCATAGTTGCGTCCTGCTTGCATCCTACTTGCACCGTACTTGCGTCCTAGTTGTGCCCTAGTTGCGTCCAAGTTGCGTCCTATTTGCGCCCTACGTGTACCCTAGTAGCGTCCAAGTTGCACTCTAGTTGCGCCCAAGTTGCGCCCTAGTTCCACCCTACTTGCACCCTAGTTGCACCCTACATGCGCCCTTCTTGCACCCTACCTGTCCCCCAATTGCGCCCTAGTTGCGCCCTAGTTATACCCTAGTTGCGCTTCAGTTAGAAACTAGCTACACCCTAATTACGCCCTCGTTGCGCCCTTGTTGCCCCCTACTTGCACCCTACTTGCGTCCTTCTTGCGCCCTAGTTGAGCCCTAGTTACATCTAGTTGCACCCTACTTGCACCCTAGTTGCGCCCTAATTGTGCCTCAGTTTAGCACTAGATATGCCCTTGTTATGCCCTATTTGCCCCTTAGTTGCGTCCTAGTTGCACCCTAGTTGTGCCCTACTTGGCCTCTTCTTGCACCCTAGTTGTACCCTCGTTGCCTTATACTTGTGCCTGAGACGCGCCATAGGTGCATCCTAGTTGCGCCCTAGTTGCACCCAGCTTGCACCCTAGTTGCACCTTACTTTCGCCCTTCTTGCTTCCTAGTTATGCCCTTGTTGCACCCTAGTGGTGCCCTACTTGTGCCCTAGTTGCGCCCTACTTGAGCCCTACTTAGGCCCTACTTGCGTCCTACTTGCGCCCTACTTACGCCCTAGTTTCGCCCTATTTGCGACCTAGTTTCACCATAGTAGCACTCTAGTTGCGCCCTAGTTGCGCCAGAGCTGGGCACTAGCTACGCCCTAGGTTTGCCCTAGTTTTACTCCTAGTTGCGCCCTAGTTGTGTCCTAGTTGCACCCTAAGTGCGTCCTAGTCGCATCCTAGTTGCACCCTAGTTTCACTCTAGTTGCATCCTTGTTGCATCGTACTTGCCCCCTAGTTGCGCCCTTCTTGCTCCGAACTTGCACCCCAATTGTGCCCTAGTTGCACCTCAGTTGGACACTAAGTACACCCTAGTTGCGCCCTAGTTGTGCCCTAGTTGCGCCCTAGTTGCGCTCTAGTTGCGCCTCAGTTGGGCACTAGCTACGGCCTAGTTGTACCCTACTTGCACTGTACTTGCACCCTATTTGCGCCCTAGTTGCGCCCTAGTTACGCCCTACTTGCGCCTAACTTGTGCCCTACATGCATCCTAGTTGCGTCCTACTTTCGATCTAGTTGCGCCCTAGTTGTGTCCTAGTTGCATCTCAGTTGGATATTAGCTACGCCCTAGTTGCACCCTAATTGCGACCTAGTTATACCCTAGTTGCACTCTAGTTGCGCCTTAGTTGCACCCTACTTCTCCTCTAATTGCACCCTAGTTGTGCCCTAGTTTAGTCCTACTTGCATCCTAGTGACACCCTCCTTGCGCTCTAGTTGCACCCTACTACTACCCTACTTGCGTCCTATTTGCACCCTAGTTGTGTCCTACTTGCACCCTAGTTGCGCACTAGCTGCACCCTAGTTGCGCCCTAGTTGTGCCTCAGTTGGGCACTAGCTACGCCCTAGTTGCGCCGAAGTTACACCCTGGTTACGCCCTACTTGCGCCCTAGTTGCACCCTACGTGCACCCTAGTTACGCCCAAGTTACACCCTAGTTGCGCCCTAATCGCCTCCTAGTTACACCCTAGTTGTGCCCTTGTTGCGCCTTAGTTGGACACTAGCTACGCCCGAGTTGCGTCCTAGTTACCCCTCTGTTGGGCACTAGCTACGCCCTAGTTGCACCCTAGCTATGCCCTAGTTGCTTCCTAGTTGCACCCTAGTTGCACCCTAATTGTGCCCTAGTTGTGCCCTAGTTGCGTCCTACTTGCGCTCTAGTTGCTCCCTACTTGCGCCCTAATTGTGCCCTACCGTACTGGATCATGAATTCCCCAATAATATATTTTTCAGTTCGTCCATGCGTTCCATAAATTATTTGTTGTCATTTGGGCGAATCAGGCTGGTAATTCCGGCGACACCAAAATCTGGTGTGTCCCACTAATCTCGAGAAAAAGAAATCGCGAATGGTGACTCAACTCCAACGGAGTCGCAACGAAGGGCTGCACTCGCGGATTGACATGCCTCCTCAGCCAGCGTGGCATCGGACTTGTCACCCTCCACCGGAGTTGTCACCCTCAGCATGCGTTTTTATGCATGCTTGACGTCGGACATCAAAATTCAGCCTCCAAAGTTGAGACAGTCGCCGAATATTAGTGTTGTAACTTTCCCAGTCGAACACCTTGGGAGACCACCCATAAATAAAAAAGGACCCAATTTTTGGTGAATTTTCGTAACATTAAAAAGGAAATCAAAATCTTGGAGAATTCATGATCCAATACGGTATTTGCGTCCTACTTGCATCCTAGTTACGCCCTTGTTGGACCCTAATTGCGCCCTACTTGCACCCTACTTGCGCCCTACATATAACCTACTCGCATCCTAGTTGCACCCTAGTTAAGATTACTTCCGCCCTACTTGTGTCCAAGTTGCGCCCTAGTTGCACCCTAGTTGCGCCCTAGTTGTGCCCTACTTGCACCCTAGTTGTGCCCTACTTGTGCCCTAGTTGGGTCCTAGTTGCTTCGCAGTTGGGCACAAAATACGTCCTAGTTGCGCCCTAGTTACGCCCTAGTTATGCCCTAGTTTCCCCCTATTTGCGCCTTGCTTGTGCCCTAGTTGTGCCCTACTTGCACCCTAGTTGCGCCCGACTTACGTCCTAGTTTTTCCCTAGTTGTGCCTCACTTTGGCACTAGCTACATCCTAGTTGTGCCCTAGTTGTGCCCTAGTTGCGCCCTAGTTGCAAACTACTTGCACCCTACTTGCGCTCTAGTTGCGCCCTAGTTGCGACCTAGTTGCGGCCTAGTTGCACCCTACGTGTACCCTAGTTGCGCCCTAGTTGCACCCTAGTTGCGCCCTGGTTACGCCCTAGTTGCGCCCCAGGTGCGCCCTAGTTGCGCCTCAGTTGGGCACTAGCTACACCATGCTTTCGCACTAGTTGCACCCTAGTTACGCCCCACTTGTGTCCCACTTGAGCCCTACTTACGGTCTAGTTGTACCCTAGTTGTACCCTAGTTGCACCCTAGATACGCCCTCGTTGTGTCCTAGTTGCACCCTAGATGTACCTTACTTGTACCCTAGTTGCACCCTAGTTACACCCCAGTTGTGCCCTACTTGCACCATACTTGCGCCCTACTTGCATCCTAGTTGCACCCTAGTTGAGTCCTAGCTGCGTCCTACTTGCACCCTACTTCGACCGTAGTTGTACCCTAGTTGCGTCCTACTTGCGTTCTAGTTACGCCATAAGTGCGCCTCAATTGGACACTAGCTACGTCCTAGATTCGCCCTAGTTTTGTCATAGTTGCGCCCTAGTTGCGCCTTACTCGCGCCCTACTTGTGCCCTAATTGGGCCCTACTTGCACCGTAGTTTTGCCCGACTTGCACCCTAGTTTTGTCCTAGTTGCACCTCAGTTGGACACTAGCTATGCCCTAGTTGCGCTCCTAGTTGCGCCCTAGTTGCGCCCAAGTTGCGCCCTAGTTGCACCCTTGTTGCACCCTACGCAGTACTTGCGCCGCACTTGCCACCTACTAGCGCCATACTTGCACCCTAGCTACACCTTAGTTGCGTCCTAGTTGCATCCTACTTGCATCCTACTTGCGCCTTAGTTGCACCGCAGTTGCACCCTACTTGCATCCTACTTGCATCGTACTTGCGCCCTAGTTGCACCCTAGTTGCGCCCTAGTTGCGTCCTACTTGCGCCCTTCTTGCACCCTAGTTGTGTGTCCGCGTTACACTCTAGTTATGCCTTGGTTGTTCCCTTGTTGCACCCTACTTGCACCCTAGTTGCACCCTACTTGCACCCTACTTGCGTCCTAGTTGCACCCTAGTTGCATCCTACTTTTGCTCTACTTGCTTTCTACTTGTACCCTACTTGCACCCTAGTTGTGCCCTAGTTGCGCCCTAGTTGTACCTTACTTGCGCCCTACTTGCGTCCTACTAGCACCCTACTTGCACCCTACTTGCACCCTAGTTGCGTCTTATTTTTGTCCTAGTTGCACCCTAGTTGCGCCTCAATTAAACACTAGCTACACCCTAGTTGCGCCCTAGTTGCGTCCTAGTTGCGCCCTACTTGCACCCTAATTACGCCCTAATTGCACTGTAATTGAGCCCTAGTTGCACCCTAGTTGCATCGTAGTTGTACCTTAATTGTGCCTCAGTTGAGCACTAGCTACGCCCTAGTTGCATCCTAGTTGTGCCCTAGTTACGCCCTAGTTGCACCATATTTACGCCCTGCTTGAACGCTAGTAGTGCCCTTGTTGCGTCCTAATTGTGCCCGAGTTGTGCCATAGTTGCGCCCTAGTTGCGCCCTAGTTACACCCTAGTTGCACCCTAGTTGCGCCTTAGTTGGGCACTAGCTACGCCCTAGTTGCGCTATAGTTGCACCCTCGTTGCATCCTACTTGCGCCCTAGTTACGCCCTACTTGTGCCCTGCTTGCGCCCTAGTTACGCCCTTGTTGCGCCCTAGCTGCGCCCAAGTTGCGTCCTACTTGTGTCCTACTTCCGTCCTAGTTGCACCCTAGTTGTGTCCTAGTTACGTCCTACTGCCGATCTACTTGTGCCCTAGTTGCGCCCTAGTTGTGCCCTAGTTGTGTCCTAGTTGCGCCCTACTGGTGCTCTAGTTGCACCCTAATTGCGTCATAGTTACGCCCTACTTGCACCCTAGTTGCAACCTACTTTAGTCCTAGTTGCGCCTTACTTTCACCCTACTTGCGCCCTACTTGGGTCCTACTGGCATCCTACTTATGCCCTTGTTGCAACCTCTTTGCGCCCTACTTGTACCCTAGTTGCACCCTAGTTGCACCTCAGTTGGACACTAGCTACGCCCTAGGTGCGCCCTAGTTACGCTCTAGTTGCGCTCTTGTTGCTCCCTAGTCAAGTCCTATTTGCACCCAAGTTGCACCCTAGTTGCACCCTAGTTGCGCCGTGGTCGTGCCCTAGTTGCGCCCTTGTTGCATCCTAGTTGCACCTCTATTGGGCAGTAGTTTTTTTTTGTAGTTGCACCCTAGTTGTGCCCTTGTTGAGCCTCAGATGGGCACTTGCTACGCCCTAGTTACGCCATAGTAGCGCCATAGTTGCGTCCTAGTTACGCCCTAGTTTCTCCTTAGTTGGGCACTAGCTACGAACTAGTTGTGCCTTAGTTGCGCCCTAGTTGTGCCCTAGTTACGCCCTAGTTGCGCCCTAGTTGCGGCCTACTTGCGCCCTACTTACGCCCTAGTTGTGTCATAGTTGCGCCCTCATTATGCCCTACTTGTGGCCTACTTGCACCATAGTTGTGCTCTACTTGCGCCCTGGTTGCGTCCTACATGCGTCCTACTTGTGCCTTAGTTGTGCCCTAGTTGCCCACTGGTTGCGCCGTAGTTGTACCCTACTTGTGCCCTTGTTGCGTCGTATTTGCGTCCTAGTTGCACCATAGTTGCGCCTCGGTTCAGCACTAGCTACGCCCAAGTTGCGTCCTAGTTGCGCCCTAGTTGTGCCCTAGTTGCACCCTACTTACGCCCTACTTGTGCCATAGTTGTGCCCTTTGTGCACCCTAGTTGCGGTCGACTTGTGCCAAAGTTATGCCCTAATTGCACCTCAGTCGTACACAAGCTTTGCCCTAGTTACGCCCTAGTTACACCCTAGTTTTGTCATACTTGTACCCTACTTGCACCCTACTTGCATCCTAGTTGTGCCCTAGTTGGGCCCTTGTTGCGCCCTACTTGCGCCCTAGTTACACCCTACTTGCGGCCTAGCTACGCCCTACTTGTGCCCTACTTGCGCCCCACTTATACCCTAGTTGTGCCCTAATTGCGCCCTACTTGAGCCCTAGTTGTACCCTAGTTGCGCCCTAATTGTGTCATAGTTACAGCCTACTTGCACCCTACGTTTTTCATAGTTGCGCCGCACTTGAACCCAACTTGCGCCCTACTTGCGTCCTACTTGCGCCCTACTTATGCCCTAATTGTCACTTATTTGTGACCTAGTTGCACCCTAGTTGTACCCTAGTTGCACCCTAGTTACGCCCTTGTTGCGCCCTACTTGCATCCTAGTTGCGCCCTAGTTGCACCCTACTTGCACCCTAGTTGCACCCTAGTTGCGCCCTAGTTGCGCCCTAGTTGTGTCCTAGTTGCATCCTATTTGCGCCCTCATTGTGCCCTACTTGCGGCCTGCTTGCACCATAGTTGCGCCCTAGTTGCGCCCTGGTTGCATCCTCCTTGCGCCCTACTTGTGCCCTATTGATGCACTAGTTGCGCCTTAGTTGCACCCTAGTTGCGCCCTAATTGCGCCATACATGCGCCCTAGTTGCGCCCTAAGAGCGTCCTGGTTGCGCCCTAGGTGTGCCCTACTTGCGCCCTAGTTGCGTCCTAGTTATGCCTCAGCGACACTAGCTACGCCTTAGTTGCGTCCTAGTTGCACCATACTTGCGCAAAAGTTGCGCCTTACTTACGCCATACTTGCGCCATACTTGCGTCCTTCTTGCGGCCTAGTTGCACTCGACTTGTGCCCTAGTTGCACCCTAATTACGCCTCAGCTGCAAACTAGCTATGCCCTAGTTGCTCCCTAGTTGCGCCCTAGTTGCCTTCTACTTGCGTCGTACTTGCACCCTACATGCGCCCTAGTTGTGGCCTAGTTGCGCCCTAGTTGCTCCCAACTTGCGCCCTACTTGCGTCCTAGTTGCGCCCTAGTTGCGCCCTAGTTGCGCCCTAGTTGCGCCCTACTTGTGCCCTACATCCGCCCTACTCGTGCCCTATTTCTGCCTACTTGTGCCCTACCTGCACCTAAGTTGCGCCCTTGTTGCACCCTGGTTGCACCCTAGTTGCGCCTTACCCTAATGCACTTGAATTTCATTTTTTTCAAAACCATGAACAAGGGCGTCTTGATTTTCGAGCATGGTTTTGTGGAAACGAATTATTTAGGTGGCACTTTAGAGTTCGTTGAACGAAAAAACCCGCATCCTTAATTTTGACGACTGACGGTATCGAACACCATCATTGTGCGGGGTTCGAGGCCGCGTCAGTCTGACGTGGCTGGTCTGACGCGGCCAGCCGCGTCAGACTGACAACGCTGACGCGCACGAGTGATCTGCAAGGCATTTTGCCTCTTCGATCGGGACGTGAACGACCACCCAAAAGTTTTTTGAGTTATTTTTTTCCGCTTGAACCATGTTTCGGTCCTCAAGAGTCCAAAAGTAATTATTTAGGTTATACTTTTGAAATTCGATCAATAACAAGTTCGTTGAAGAAAATATCCGTAAGAATTATATATAATCAAAATTCAAGTGCAGTAGGGTAGTTGGACACTAGTTACGCCCTAGTTGCACCCTAGTTGCACCTTAGTTGCATCCTGCTTGCGTCCTACTTGCGCCCTACTTGCGCCCTATTGCGCCCTAGTTGCACCCAAGTTGGACCCTAGTTGCTCCCTAGTTGCGCCTTAGTAGGGTACTAGCTACACACTAGCTTCGCTCTAGTTCTGCCCTAGTTGCGCCCCACTTGCGCCCTACTTGCGTCCTACTTGCGCCCTAGTTGCACCCTACTTGCACCCTAGTTGCTCCCTAGTTGCGCCTCAGTTGGGCACTATCTACACCCTAGTTTTGCCCTAGTTATACCCTAGTTACGCCCTGATTGCGCCTTAGTTGCATCCTACGTGTGCCCTACTTGTACCCTAGTTGTGCTCTAACTGCGCCCTGGTTGCGCCCTACTTGGGCCCTACTTGCGCCCTATTTGTACCATAATTGCACCCAAGTTACACCCTACTTGCACCCTACTTGCACCCTCATTGCACCCTGGCTGCACCCTAGTTGCTTCCTCGTTGCGCCCTACTTACGCCCTCGTTGCGCCCTACTTGCGTCCAAGTTGCGTCCTAGTTTTGCCTCAGTTGGGCACTAGCTGCGCCATAGTTGCGTCCTTGTTGCATCTTACTTGCGTCCTACTAGTGCCCTAGTTGCGCCCTACATGCACCCTAGTTGCACCCGACGTGCGTCCTAGTTACGTCCTAGTTGCGCCTCTATTGGACACCAACTATGCCCGAGTTGCGCCCTAGTTGTGTCCTAGTTACGCCCCAGTTGTGCCATACTTACGCCCTACTTGCATCCTAGTTGCGTCCTAGTTGCTACCTTCTTGCGTCCTACTTGTACCCTAGTTGTGCCCTAGTTGCGCCCTAGTTGTGCTTTACTTGCGGCCTACATGCGTCCTACTTGTGTCCTCATTATGCCATAGTTGCGCCCTAGTTGCGCCCTACTTGTGTCCTACTTGTGCCCTACTTGTGCCCTAGTTGTGCCCTTGTTTTGCCTTAGTTGCATCCTACTTGCACCGTAGTTGCGTCCTAGTTGCGCCATGGTTGCACCTTACTTTCACCCTAGTTGCGCCTTACGTGCACCCTAGTTGTGCCCTACTTTCACCCTAGTTGCGCCCTATTTGAGCCCCTGTTGCACTCTTGTTGTGCTTCTGTTGGACACAAGCTACGCCCTAGTTGCACACTAGATGTGCCCAAGTTGTGCCCTAGTTGCACCACGCTTGCGCCCTAGTTGCGCCCTAGTTGCGCCCTAGTTGTGCCCTAGTTGTGCACTACTTGCGCCCTACTTGCGCCCTAGTTGCGTTGTAGTTGCACCCTAGTTGCACCCTACTTGCATCCTACTTGTGTCCTACTTGCGACCTAGTTGCGCCCTAGTTTCGCCCTAGTTGCATCCTACTTGCGCCGTACTTGCACCCTAGATTTGCCATGGTTGTACCTTAGTTGCGCCCTAGTTACGTCCTACTTGTGCCATAGTTGTGCCATACTTTCACCCTAGTTGCGCCCTACTTGCACCCTAGTTGCACCCTAGTTGTGCCTTTGTTGAACACTAGCTACGCCCTAGTTGTGCTCTAGATGCGCCCAAGTTGCGCCCTAGTTGCACCATGCTTGCGCCCTACTTGCGCCTTAGTCACGCCCTAGTTGCCCCCTAATTGCGCCTTAGATGCGCCCTAGTTGCACCCTACTTGCACCCTAGTTGCACCCTAGTTGCACCCTAGTTGCACCCTATTAGCACCGTACTTACGCCGCAATTCCGCCCTAGTTGCGCCCTAGTTGCACCCTTGTTGTGTCCTACTTGCATCCTGCTTGCGTCCTACTTCAACCCTTGTTACGCCCTTGTTACGCCCTACTTGCGCCCTACTTGCGCCCTACTTTAGCCCTTGTTGTGCCCTAGTTGCGCCCTAGTTGGGCCCTATTTGTGCCTTAGTTGCGCCCTAGTTCCGCCCTAGTTGCATCCAAGTTGCACTGTAGTTGCGCCTCAGTCGAGCAGTAGCTACGCCCTAGTTGTGTCCTAGTTGCGCCCTAGTTGCGCCCTATTTGCGTCCTACTTGCGCCCTACTTCCGTCCTACTTGTACACTACTTCTGCCAAGTTGCACCCTTGTTGCACCCTCGTTGCATCCTAGTTGCGCCTTAGTTGGGCACTAGCTACGCCCTAGTTGCGTCCTAGTTGCACCCTAGTTGTACCCTAGTTGCATCCTGCTTGCGTCCTACTTGCACCCTACTTGTGCCCTAGTTGTGCCCTACTTGCACCCGAGTTGCACTCTAGTTGCACCCTAGTTGCGCCTAAGTAGGATACTAGCTACATCCTAGCTTCGCTCTAGTTGCGCCCAAGTTGCGCCCCACTTGCACCCTACTTACACCCTACTTGTGCCCTAGTTGCGCCCTGATTGTGCCATAGTTGCACCCTAGTTGCACCCTACTTGTGCCCTATTTACACTCTAATTGCACACAAGTTACACCCTACTTCCACCGTACTTGCACCCTCATTGCACCCTAGTTGCACCCTAGTTGCGTCCTCGTTGCGTCCTACTTACACCCCAATTGCGCCCTACTTACGTCCGAGTTGTGTCCTAGTTTTGTCTCAGTTTGACACTAACTACGCCCTAGTTTTGCCCTAGTTATACCCTAGTTGCATCCTTGTTGAATCTTACTTGCGTCCTACTTGTACCCTAGTTGCAACCTACGTGCGCCCTAGTTGCGCCCTAGTTGCGCCTCAGTTGGACACCAGCTATGCCCTAGTTGCGCCCTCATTGCGCCCTAGTTACGCCCTAGTTATGCCATACTTACGCCCTACTTGCATCCTAGTTGCGCCCTAGTTGCGCCCTTCTTGCGTCCTACTTATGCCCTAGTTGCGCCCTAGTTGTGTCCTAGTTGCGCTTTACTTGCGGCATGCATGCGTCCTACTTGCGTCCTAATTGTGCCATAGTTGCGCCCTAGTTGTGCCCTAGTTTCGCCTTAGTTGCATCCTACTTGCACCGTACTTGTGCCCAAGTTGCGCCATGGTTGCGCCTTAGTTGCACCCTAGTTGCGCCCTACTTGTGCCCTAGTTGTGCCCTACTTTCACCTTAGTTGCGCCCTACTTGCGCTCGTGTTGCACTCTAGTTGTGCTTATGTTGGACACTAGCTATGCCCTAGTTACGAACTAGATGTGCCCAAGTTGCGCCCTAGTTGCACCATGCCTGCGCCCTACTTGCGCCCTAGTTGCGCCTTAGTTGCGCTCTACTTGCGCCCTACTTATGCCCTAGTTGCGCCCTAGTTGTACCCTAGTTGTGCCATACTTGCATCCTACTTGTGTCCTACTTGCGCCCTAGTTGCGCCCTAGTTTCGCTCTAGTTGCATCCTACTTGCACCGTACTTGTGCCCTGGAATTGTCATGGTTGCGCCTTAGTTGTGCCCTAGTAACGCCCTACTTGCGCCCTAGTTGTACCCTATTTTCACCCTAGTTGCGCCCTACTTGCGCCCTAGTTGCACCCTAGTTGTGCCTTTGTTGAACACTAGCTATGCCCTAGTTGCTCTCTAGATACACCCAAGTTGCACCCTAGTTGCACCATGCTTGCATCCTACTTGCACCTTAGTTACGCCCTAGTTGCGCCCCAGTTGCGCTCTAGTTACGCCCTAGTTGCACCCTACTTGCACCCTAGTTGCGCCCTAGTTGCGCCCTACTTGCACCCTAGTTGGGCCCTACTTGTGCCGTACTTGCGCCGCACTTCCGCCCTAGTTGCGCCCTAGTTGCGCCCTTGTTGTGTCCTCCTTGCGCCCTACTTGCGTCCTACTTCAACCCTAGTTATGTCCTAGTTGCCCCTTACTTGCGCCCTTCTTGCACCCTACTTTGGCCCTTGTTGTGCCCTAGTTGCGCCCTAGTTGCGCCCTACTTGTGCCCTACTTGCACCTCAGTTGTGCCCTAGTTCCGCCCTTGTTGCGTCCTTGTTGCACTATAGTTCCGCCTTAGTTGACCAGTACCTATGCCCTAATTGTGTCCTAGTTGCGCCCTAGTTGCACCCTAGTTGCGTCCTACTTGCGTCCTACTTCCGCCCTACTTGTGCCCTATTTCTGCCTACTTGTGCCCTAATTGCGTCCAAGTTGCACCCTTGTTGTACCCTGGTTGCACCCTAGTTTCGTCTTAGTTGGGCACTAGCTACACCCTAGTTGCACCCTAGTTGCACCCTAGTTGCATCCTGCTTGCGTCCTACTTGCGCCCTACTTGCACCCTACTTGCACCCTAGTTGCACCCTAGTTGCACCCTAGTTGCACCCTAGTTTCTTCCTAGTTGTGCCTCAGTTGGCCACCACCTACACCCTAGATTCTCCCTAGTTATACCCTAATTATGTCCTAGTTGCGTCCTAGTTGCACCCTACGTGCGCCCTACTCGTGCCCTAGTTGCACCCTAATTGCGCCCTAGTTGCGCCCTAGTTGCGCCCTAGTTGCGTCCTACTTGCGTCCAAGTTACACCCTACTTCCACCCTACTTCCACCCTCATTGCACCCTAGGTGCACCCTAGTTGCATCCTTGTTGTGCCCTACTTACACCCCAGTTGCGCCCTACTTGCGTCCTAGTTGCGTCCTAGTTTTGCCTCAGTTGGGCACTAGCTGAGCCCTAGTTTCGCCCTAGTTGCGTCCTAGTTGCGTCCTTGTTGCATCTTACTTGCGTCCTACTTGTGCCCTAGTTGCGCCCTACATGCATCCTTGTTGCACCCGACGTATGCCTTAGTTGCACCCTAGTTGCGCCTTAGTTGGACACCAGATATGCCCTAGTTGTGCCCTAGTTGCGCCCTAGTAACGCCCTAGTTGTGCCATACTTACGCCCTACTTGCACCCTAGGTGCGTCCTAGTTGTGCCTTAGCTGCACCCTTCTTGCGTCGTACTTGCACCCTAGTTTCACCCTAGTTGCGTCCTAGTTACGCTTTACTTGCGGCCTACATGCATCCTACTTGAATCCTAATTGTGCCATAATTGCGTCCTAGTTGCGCCCTACTTGCGTCCTACTTGTGCCCTACTTTCACCCTAGTTGCGCCCTAGTTTCTCCTTAGTTGCATCCTTCTTGCAGTGTACTTGTACCCTAGTTGGGCCTTAGTTGCACCCTAGTTGCACCCTACTTTTCCCCTAGTTGTGCCCTACTTACGCCCGTGTTGCACTCTAGTTGTACTTCTGTTGGAGACTAGTTACACCCTAGTTGCACACTAGATGTGCCCAAGTTGCGCTCTAGTTGCACCATGCTTGCGCACGACTTGTGCCCTAGTTGCGCCCTAGTTGCACCCTAGTTGCGGCCTACTTGCGCCCTACTTGCGCCCTAGTTTCGCCCTAGTTACACCCTAGGTGTTCCCTACTTGCATCCTACTTAGGCCCTACTTACACCCTAGTTGCGCCCTAGTTTTGCCTTAGTTGCATCCTACTTGCGCCGTACGTGCGCCCTAGAGATGCCATGGTTGCGCCTTAGTTGTGGCCTAGTTGTGCCCTGTTTTCACCCTAGTTGCACCCTACTTGCGCCCTAGTTGCACCCTAGTTGTGCATTTGTTGAACACTAGCTATGCCCTAGTTGCGCTCTAGATGCACCCAAGTTGCGTCCTAGTTGCACCATGCTTGCGCCCTACTTGCGCCTTAGTTGCGCCCTAGTTGCGCCCTAGTTGCGCCCTAGTTGCGCCCTAGTTGCACCCTAGTTGCGCCCTACTTGTGCCGTACTTGCGCTGCACTTCCGCCCTAGTTGTGCCCTAGTTGCACCCTTGTTTTGTTCTACTTTTTCCCTACTTGCATCCTACTGTAACCCTAGTTACGCCCTAGTTGCGCCCTAGTTGCGCCCTACTTGCTTCCTACTTTGGCCCTTGTTGTGCCCTAGTTGTACCCTAGTTGTGCCCTACTTGCGCCCTACCAGCGCCTTAGCTGCACCCTAGTTTGGCCCTAGTTGTGTCCTAGTTGCACTGTAGTTGCGCCTCAGTTGAGCAGTAGCTACGCCCTAGTTGTGTCCTTGTTGCTCCCTAGTTACGCCCTAGTTGCATCATACTTGCGTCCAAGTTGTGCCCTAGTTGCGTCCTGGTTGCGCCCTAATTGCACCTCAGTTGGGCACAAGCTACGCCCTAGTTGCGCCCGAGTTGTGCCTTAGTTGTGCCCTAGTTGTACCCTACTTACACCCTACATGCATCCTAGTTGCGCCCTACTTGCGCCCTAGTTACACCCTAGTTACGTCCTTGTTGTGTCTCCGTTATATACTAGTTACGCCCTAGTTGCGCCTTAGTTGCGCCCTAGTTGTACACTAGTTGCACCATAGTTACACCTTAGTTGCACCTTACTAACGTCCTAGTTGCGCCCTAGTTGTGCCGTATTGCGCCATACTTGCATGCTAGTGTGTCCTACTTGCGCCTTAGTTGCTCCCTAGTTGCACCCAACTTGCATCCTACTTGCGTCCTACTTGCCTCCTAGTTGCGTCGTACTTACTCCCTAGGTTTTCCCTAGCTGCATTCTAGTTGCACCCTAATTGCGCCTCAGTTAGACACAAGCTACATCCTAGTTGTGCCCTAGTTTGATCCTAGTTGCGCCCTAGTCGCGTCCTCATTTTTCCCCTACTTGCATCCTAGTTATGTCCTAGTTGCATAATAGTTGCATCCTAATTGCGCCTTAGTTACATCCTAGTAATGCCCTAGTTGTGCCTCAGTTGGGCACTAGCTACGTTCTAGTTGCGCCCTTGTTGCACCCTAGTTGCACTCTAATGCGCCCTAGTTGTGCCCTAGTTGCGTCCTAGTAACGTCCTCTTGCGCCCTAGTTGCACCCTTGTTGCGCCTTAGTTGTGCCCTAGTTGCGTCCTGCTTGTGTCCTACTTGCGTCCTACTTGCACCCTAGTTGCGTCCTAGTTGTACCCTAGTTGTGCTTTACTTGCGTCCTACTTGCGCCCTAGTTGCGCCCTAGTTGCGTCCTAGTTGCATCGTACGTAAGACCTAGTTGGGTCCTAGTTGCGCCCTAGTTGTGCCCTAGTTGCTCCCAACTTGCACCCTAGTTCTATCCTACTTGCGTCGTAATTGCGCCCTTCTTGCATCCTACTTGCACCCTAGTTGCACCCTGGTTGGGACCTACTTGTGCCACACTATGCCCTACTTGCACCATACTGTGCCCTACTTGACGCCTAGTTGCGGCCTACTTGCACTTTACTTGTGCCCTAGTTGCGCCCTGGTTGTACCGTGGTTGTGACCTACTTGCACCCTACTTGCGCCCTAGTTTGGCCCTAGTTCCACCCTAGTTGCGCCCTACCCGCGTCCTACTTGTGTCCTACTTGCGCCCTACTTGTGTCCTCGTTACGTCCTAGTTGTGCCCTACTTGCAACCTACTTGCACCCTACTTGTGCCCTAGTCGTGCTCCAGTTACGTCCTAGATATGCCCTACTTACGTCCTCCTTGCATACTACTTGCGCCCTAGTTACACCCTAGTTGCACCCTAGTTGTACCCTATTTGATCCATATTTGTGCCCTAGTTGCGTCCTGCTTGCGCACTTGTTACACCCTAGTTGCGCCTCAGTTGGGTAGTACCTATGCTCTAGTTGCACCCTAGTTGCACCCTAGATGTGCTCTACTTGCGCTCTAGTTGTGTCCTACTTGCACCCTAGTTGCGCCCTACTTGCGCCCTACTTGCGCCCTAGTTGCATCCTAGTTGTGTCCCACTTGTGCCCTACTCGCGATCTACTTGGGCCCTAGTTGCGTCCTAGTTGTGCCCTAATTACACCCTATTTGCACCCTTTTGCACCCTACTTGCGCCCTTGTTACGCCCTAGTTGCACCCTCGTTGTACCCTAGTTGCGTCCTACTTGCGCCCTAGTTGTGCCCTAGTTGCACCCTAGTTGCGCCCTAGTTGCACCTTAGTTGGGCACTAGCTACACCCTAGTTACGCCCTTGTTGCATCCTAGTTGCTCCCTAGTTGTGCCCTACTTGCGTCCTACTTGCGCCCTAGTTGCACCCTACTTGTGCCCTAGTTGCGCCCTAGTTGCGTCTCAGTTGGACACTAGCTGCGCCCTAGTTGCGCCCTAGTTTTGCCCTAGTTGCACCCTAGTTGCGCCCTAGTTGCGCCCTAGTTGCATTCTAGTTGCACCCTACTTACGTCCTACTTGCATCCTAATTACGTCCTAGTTGCGTCCTAGTTGTGACCTACTTCCGCCCTACTTGCGCCCTAGTTGCACCCTAGTTATGCCTTAGTTGCGTCCTGCTTGCGCCCTACCTACACCCTAGTTTTTCCCTAGTTGCACCTTAGTTACGTCCTACTTGCACCCTACTTGCACCATGATTACGTCCTAGTTGCATCGTAGGTATGCGCTCGTTGCACTCTTCTTGCACCCTACTTGCGCCCTAGTTACATCGTAATTCTCCCTAGTTGCGCCCTAATTGCACCCTACTTGCACCCTACTTGGGTCCAAGTTGTGCCCTAGTTACACCCTAACTTGCACCCTAGTTGCACCCTAGTTGATCCTCACTTAGGCACTAGCTATGTTCTAGTTGCATCCTAATTGTGCCATGGTTGCATCCTAGTTGCGCTCTACTTGCGTCATACATACGCTCTAGTTGCATCCTACTTGTGTCCTAGTTGCATCCTACTTGCGTCCTAGTTGCTCCCTAGTTACGCCTCAGGTGGGCACTAGCTTAGGTCCTAGTTGTGCCCTAGTTGCATCCTAGTTGCACCCTAGTTGTGTCCTACGTTTGCACTACTTGCGCCCTAGTTGCATCCTAGTTTCACCCTAGTTCATCCTACTTGCGACCTATTTGGGTCCTTGTTGCGCCCTTGTTCCACCCTACTTGCGCCCTAATTGCGCCCTTCTTTCGTCCTACTTTCACCATAGTTGCACCCTACTTGCACCCTATTCCCAACTTGCACCCTAGTTCCAAATTGCACCCTAGTTCCAACTTGCACCCTAGTTCTACCCTACTTGCACCCTAGTCCCAACTTGCACCCTAGTTCCACCCTACTTGCGCCCTAATTGCGCCCTTCTTGCGTCCTACTTTCACCCTAGTTGTGCCCTAGTTGGGACCTACTTGTGCCATATTGTGCCCTACTTGTGCCATACTATGTCCTACTTGCCGGCTAGTTGCACCCTTCTTGTGCCCTAGTTGCACCCGATTTGCGCCTCACTTCAACACTTGCTATACCCTAGTTATACCCTAGTTGCGCCCTCCTTGCACCCTAGTTGTGCCCTAGTTGCGCCCTTGTTGCGCCCTTGTTGTGCCTTAGTTGGACACTAGCTACGCCCTAGTTACGCCCTAGTTGCGTCCTAGTTGCGTCCTAGTTGCGCCCTTCTTGCGTCCTACTTACACCCTGGTTGTACCCTACTTGTGCCCTGGTTGTGTCTCAGTTGGGCACTAGCTTTGTCCTAGTTGCACCCTAGTTTTGCCCTAGTTGCACCCTAGTTGTACCCTAGTTACGCCCTAGTTGCGCTCTAGTTACACCCTACTTGCGTCCTACTTGCATCCTAGATGCGCCCTAGTTGCGCCCTAGTTGTGACCTACTTCCGCCCCTCTTGTGCCCTAGTTGTACCCTAGTTATGCCCTAGTTGCACCCTAGTTGTGCCCTAATTACGTCCTACTTGTGCCCTACTTACGCCCTTGTTTGGCCCTAGTTGCGCCCTAGTTACGTCCTACTTGCATCCTACTTGCACCCTAATTACATCCTAATTAAGCCCTCCTTGCGCCCTACTTGCGTCCTACTTGCACCCTAGTTGCACCTTAGTTACGCCCTAGTTTTGCCCTACTTGCGCCCTACTTGTACCCTACTTGCGCCTTAGTTGCGTCCTAGCTGCACCCTAGATGCAATCTATTTGCACCCTTGTTGCGCCTTACCTACGTCCTAGTTACGCCCTTGTTGCGCCTCAGTTGGGCACTAGCTACACTCTAGTTGCATCCAAAAGTGTGCCCTAATTGCGTATTAGTGACACCTTACTTGCGTCCTACTTACGCTCTAGTTGTGTCCTACTTGTGCCCTAGTTGCGTCCTACTTGGACCCTAGTTGCGCCCTAGTTACACCTCAGTTGGGCACTAGCTACATCCTAGCTGTGCCCTTGTTGCATCCTAGTTGTGCCCTAGTTGTGTCCTACTTCGGCAGTACTTGCGCCCTAGTTGCATCCTAGTTGCATCCTAGTTGCATCCTACTTGCGACCTAGTTGGATCCTAGTTGCGCCCTAATTGTGCCCTAGTTGTTCCCAACTTGCATCCTAGTTCCACCCTACTTGCGCCCTAGTTGTGCCCTTCTTGCGTCCTACTTGCACCCTAGTTGCACCCTAGTTGGGACCTAATTGCGCCATACTGTGCCCTACTTGCCGCCTAGTTGCACCCTACTTGTGCCCTACTTGCACCCATTTTGCGCCTCACTTGGGCACTAGCTACGCCCTAGTTATACCCTGGTTGCATCCTACTTGCGCCTTAGTTGTTCCCTAGTTATACCCTTCTTGCGCCCTACTTGTGCCCTAATTGCACCTTACCTGTGCCCTAGTTGCGCCCTAGTTCCGTCGCAGTGAAGACACTAGATACACCCTAGTTATGGCCTAGTTACACCCTGCTTGCACCCTACTTACGCCCTAGTTACACCCTGCTTGCACCCTACTTACGCCCTAGTTACACCCTAGTTACACCCTAGTTGCACCCTACTTGCACCCTACTTGTACCCTAGTCTCGCCCTAGTTGTACCGTAGTTGCGTCCTACTCGCGCCCTACTTGTGCCCTAATTGGACCCTACTTGCTTCCTAGTTGCGTCCTAGTTGTGCCCTACTTACAACCTACTCGCGCCCTGCTTGGGCCCTAGTTACACTCTAGTTACTTCCTAGTTGTGCCCTACTGAAGCCCTACTTACGCCCTACTTCTCTCCTGGTTGCGCCCTAGTTGCACCCTAGTTGTACCCTAGTTGCACCGTATTTGTGCCCTCATTGCGTCCTACTGGCGCACTAGTTGCACCCTAGTTGCGCCTTAGTTGGGCAGTAGCTACGCTCTAGTTGCAACCTAGTTGTGCCCTAGTTGCACCCTAGATGTGCTATAATTGCACCCTAGTTGTGCCCAAATTGCGCCCTAGTTATGTCCGACTTGCGCCCTAGTTGCGCCTTAGTTGTGCCTCAGTTGGACACTAGCTACGCCCTAGGTGCGCCCTAGTTGCGCCCTGGTTGCGTCCAAGTTGTGCCCTACTTGCGCCCTACTTGCGCCCTAGTTGCATCCTAGTTATGGCCTAGTTGCACCCTACTTGCGATCTACTTGGGCCCTAGTTGCTTCCTAGTTGTGCCCTCATTACACCATACTTCCACCCTTCTGCGCCCTACTTGCTCCCTAGTTACGCCCTAGTTACACCCTCAGTGCACCCTAGTTGTGCCCTACTTGCGTCCTAGTTGTGCCCTTGTTGCACCCTAGTTGCGCCCTATTTGTGACTTAGTTGGGCACTAGCTACACCTTAGTTGCGCCCTAGTTGCGTCCTAGTTACACCCTAGTTGCTTCCTACTTGCATCCTACTTGCGTCCTAGTTACACCCTACTTGTGCCCTAGTTGCGTCCTAGTAGCACCCTAGTTGCATCTCAGTTGGGCACTAGCTACGTCCTACTTGCGTCCTAGTTTTGCTCAAGTTGCACCCTAGTTACGCCCTAGTTGCACTCTAGTTGCACCCTACTTGCGTCTTACTGGCGCCCTGATTGCACCCTAGTTGCGCCCTAGTTTTGACCTACTTCCGTCCTACTTGTGTCCTAGTTACACCCTAGTTGCACCCTAGTTGCGTCCTACTTGCGTCCTACTTACGCCCTAGTTTGGTCCTAGTTGCGCCCTAGTTATGTCCTACTTGCACCCTATTTACACCATGATTGCGCCCTAGTTGTGTCCTAGTTACGTCCTTTTTGCGCCCTACTTGCGCCCTACTTACACCCTAGTTGTACCCTAGTTATGCCCTAGTTGCGCCCTACTTGCATCCAACTTGCGCCCTACTTGCGCCCTAGTTACGCCCTAGTTGTACCCTAGTTGCACCCTAGTTTCATCCTATTTGCACGCTAGTTGCGCCCTACTTGTGCCCTAGTTGCGCCCTAGTTGTGCCTCAGTTGGGCACTAGTCACGCTCTAGTTGCATCCCAATTTTGCCCTAGTTCTGTCCTGGTTGCATCCTACTTGCGTCCTGCTTTTGCTCTAGTTGCGTCCTACTTGTGCCCTAGTTGCGTCCTACTTCCGCCCTAGTTGCGCCCTAGTTATGCCTCAGTTGGGCACTAGCTACATCCTAATTGTGCCCTAGTTGGGCCCTAGTTGCGTCCTAGTTGTGTCCTACTTGCGCACTACTTGTGCCATAGTTGCATAATAGTTGCACCCTAGTTACGTCCTACTTGCGACCTAGTTGGGTCCTAGTTGCGTCTTGTTGTGCCCTAGTTGCTCCCAACTTGCACCCCAGCTCCACCCTACTTGCGCCCTAGTTGCGCCCTTCTTGCATCCTACTTTCACCCTCGTTGTGTCCTAGTTGGGACCTACTTGCGCCATACAGTGCCCTTTTTGCGCCATTTTGTACCCTACTTGCCGCCTAGTTGCGCTCAACTTGCACCCTAGCTGCGCCCAATTCACGCCTCACTTGGGCACTAGCTATGCCCTAGTTAAACCCTAGTTGCGCCCTCCTTGTACCCTAGTTATATCCTCCTTGCGACCTACTTGAACCCTAGTTGTGCCCTACGTGCGCCCTAGTTGTGCCCGACTTGCATCCTAGTTGCGCAAAAGTTGCGCCTCAGTGAGGGCACTAGCTACACCCTAGGGACGCCCTGGTTGCACCCTAGTTGCGTACTAGTTGCGCCCTACTTGCACCCTACTTGCTCCCTAGTTGTGCCCTAGTTGCACCCTAGTTGCGCCCTACTTGCACCCTACTTGCGCCCTAGTTTGGCCTTAGTTGCACCCTAGTTGCGCCCTACTTGCACCCTACTTGTGCCCTACTTGCGACGTAGTTGCGTCCTAGTTGCATCTAATTGTGCCCTTTTTGCAACCTACTTGCGCCCTACTTGCGCCCTAGTTGCGCTCTAGTAATGTCCTACTTGTGCCCTACTTGCGTCCTACTTACACCCTACTTGCGCCCTAGTTGCACCCAAGTTGTACCCTAGTTACACCGTATTTGTGCCCTAGCTGCGTCCTACTTGCACACTAGTTGCACCCTAGTTGCACCTCAGTTAGGTACTAGCTACGCTCTAGTTGCACCCTAGTTGCACCCTAGTTGCACCTTAGTTGTGCTCTACTTGTGCCCTAGCTACGCCCTACTTGCGTCCTAGTTGTGTCCTACTTGTGTCCTAGTTGCGCCCTAGTTGTGCCTCAGTTGGGCACTAGCTACGCCTTAGTTGCGCCCTAGTTTCGCCCTAGTTGCACCCTGGTTGCACCCTACTTGCGCCCTACTTGCGCCCTAGTTTCATCCTAGTTGCGCCCTAGTTGCACCCTACTTGTAATCTACTTGGGCCCTAGTTGCATCCTAGTTGTACCCTAATGACACCCTTCTGCACCCTACTTGCGTCCTAGTTACGCCCTAGTTACACCCTCGTTGCACCCTATTTGCGCCCTACTTGCACCTTACTTGTGCCCTAGTTGCACCCTAGTTCTGCCCTAGTTACGCTCTACTTGCGTCCTACTTGGGCCCTAGTTTTCTCTAGTTGCACCCTAGTTGCACCCTTGTTGCGCCCTACTTGCGCCCTTGTTGTGCCCTACCTACACCCCACTTGCATCCTAGTTGCGCCTCAAATGAGCACTAGCTACATCCTAGCTGCGACCTAGATGCGCTCTAGTTGCACCCTAAGTGCATCATACTTGCGTTCTACTTGCGTTCTAGTTGCGCCCTACTTGCACCCTAGTTGCACCCGATTTGCATCGTTGTTGCGTCCCAGTTGCGCCCTAGTTGCGGCCTAGTTGGACCTCAGTTGGGCACTAGCTATGCCCTAGTTGGACCCTAGTTGCACTTTATTTGTACTCTACGTGCGTCTTATTTGTGCCCTAGTTGTGTCCTACTTGCGTCCTAGTTGCACCCTACTTGCACCCTAGTTGTGCCTCAGTTCGGCACTAGGTATGCCCTAGTTGCGCCCTAGTTGCGCCCTACATACGCTCTACTTACGCCCTTGTTGTGCCCTACGTGCGCTCTAGTTGCGCCCTAGTTCCACCCTAGTTGCGTCTCAGTTGGGCACTAGCTACTTGCGCCATTGTTACACCGTAGTTGTGCCCTAGTTGTGCCCTCGTTACGCCCTAGTTGCGCCCTAGTTACATCCTACTTGCGTCCTACTTGCGCCCAGGTTGCGCCCTAGTTGTGCCCTACTTGCACCCTACTGGCACCCTAGTTGCGTCCTAGTTGCGCCCTAGTTGTGCCGTACTTTCTCCCTACTTGCGCCCTAGTTGCCTCCTCCTCGTGTCCTAGTTGCGCCCTAGTTGCGTCCTAGTTGCGTCTCAGTTGGACACTCGCTACACCATAGTTGCACCCTAGTTTTTCCCTAGTTGCACCCTAGTTGCACCCTAGTTATGCCCTAGTTGCGCTCTAGTTGCGTCCTACTTGCGCCCTACTTGCGCCCTAGTTACGCCCTAGTTACGCCCTAGTTAGGCCCTAGTTACCTCCTAGTTGTGCCCAAGTTGTGCCCTACTTTCGCCCTAGTTTGGCCCTAGTTGCGTCCTAGTTGTGCCCTACTTGCACCCTACTTGCACCCTACTTGCGCCCTAGTTGCGCCCTATTTCCACCCTGGTTGCATCCTAATTGCACCCTATTTCTACCCTAGTTGCGCCCTACTTGCCTCCTAGTTGCACCCTAGTTGCCCCTCAGTTAGGCACTAGCTACGCTCTACTTGCATCCTAATTGCGCCCTTATTGCGCCATAGTTGGGCATTAGCTACGTCCTAGCTGCGTCTTAGTTGCACCCTACTTGCACCCTAGTTGCACCCTAGTAGCATCCTACTTGCGCCCTACTTGTGCCCTAGTTGCATCCTAGTCGCACCCTAGTTGTGTCCAACTTCCGACCTACTTGGACCCTAGTTGTGTCCTAGTTGTATCCTAGTTGTGTCCTAGTTGCGCCCAACTTGCATCCTAGTTGCACCCTTCTTGCGTCCTACTTGCACCCTAGGTGTTCCCTAGTTGTGACCTACTTGCGCCATACTTGCGTCCTACTTGCGCCCGACTTGCGTCCTTGTTGCGTCCTACATGCGACTTAGTTGCTCCCGACTTGCGTCCTAGTTGCGCCCTAGTTGCGCCTCAGGTGGGCATTAGCTACGCCCTAGTTGCGTCCTAGTTGTTCCCTACTTGCACCCTTGTTGTGCCCTACTTGCGCCCTACTTGCACCCTAGGTATGCCCTAGTTGTGCCCTATGTGCACCCTACTTACAACCTACTTGCGCCCTAGTTGCATCCTACTTGCGCCCTAGTTACACCAGAGTTGCACCCTTGTTGCTCCCTATTTTCTCCCTAGTTGCGCCATACTTGCGCCCTGATTGCGTACTACTTGCGCCCTACTTGCACCCTACTTGCACCCTAGTTGCGTCCTAGTTGTGCCCTAGTTGCACCCTACTTGCAACCTACTTGCATCCTAGTTACGCCCTAGTTGCACCGTACTTGCACCCTACGTGCATCCTAGTTGCACCCTATTTGCGTCCTAGTTGCACCCTAGTTGTGCCCTCGTTGTACCCTATTTGCGCCCTAGTTGCACCCTAGTTGTGCCTCAGTTGGACACTGGCTACGCTCTAGTTGCAACCTAGTTGTGCCCTAGTTGCACCCTAGTTGCACCCTACTTGCACCCCAGTTGCGTCCTCATTGTGCCCTAGTTGCTCCTCAGTTGGGCAATAGCTACTCCCTAGTTGCATCCTAGTTATGCCCTAGTTGTGTCCTACTTGCGACCTACTTGGACCCTAGTTGTGCCCTAACTGTGTCCTAGTTGCATCCTATTTGCACCCTTCTGTGCCCTACTTGCATCCTAGTAGTGCCCTAGTTACATCCTCGTTGCACCTTACTTGCGCCCTACTTGTAACCTAGTTGTGCCCTAGTTGTGCCCTAGTTACGCCCTACTTGCACCCTACTTTGGCCCTAGTTGTGCCCTAGTTGCACCCTAGTCGCACCCTAGTTGCAACCTACTTGTGCCTTAGTTGCGCACTAGTTGTGCCCTAGTTGTGCCCTTATTGCACCCTAGTTGTGTCCTACTTGTGCCCTAGTTGTGCCCTACTTGAATCCTACTTGCGCCTTAGATGCGCCCTAGTTACGACCTACTTGCGCCATACTTGCGTCCTACTTGCACTGTAGTTGTACTCTCCTTGCACCTTAGTTGCGCCCTCTTTGTGCCTAAGTTGGGCACAAGCTACACCCTAGTCACACCTTATTTGCACCGCAGTTGCGTCCTAGTTGCACCCTAGTTACGTCCTACATGCGCCCTACTTGCGCCCTAGTTGCCTCCTAGTTGCGCCCTAGTTGCGCATACTTGTGTCCTAGTTGCGCCCGACTTGCGCCCTAGTTGTGCCCTGGTTGTGTCTTAGTTGGGCACTAGCTACGCCATACTTGCGTCCTAGTTACGTCCTAGTTACGCCCTAGTTACTCCCTACTTGTGTCCTACTTGCACCCTAGCTGCACCCTAATTGCACCCTGGTTGCGCCCTACTTGTGTCCTACTTGCGTCCTAGTTTGGTCCTAGTTGCGTCGTACTTGCGCCATACTTGCGCCCTACTTGCGTCCTAGTTGCATGCTAGTTGCACCCTACTTGCTCTCTGCTTGCGCCCTACGTGTGCCCTTACGCCCTAGTTACGCCCTAGTTGCACCCTACTTGTGCCCTACTTGCGCCCGAATTGCATCCTACTTATGCCCTAGATACACCCTACTTGCAACCTACTTGCACCCTACTTGCATCCTAGTTGCGTCCTAGTTACGCCCTAATTGCATCCTACTTGCACCCTACTTGCATCCTAGTTGCACCCTAGTTGTGTCCTAGTTGCACCCTAGTTGTGCCCTTGTTGTATCCTATATTTGCCCTAGTTGTGCCCTACTTGCGTCCTAGTTGCACCCTAGTTGTGCCTCCGTTGGGCACCAGCTACGCTCTAGTTGTACCTTAGTTGCACCCTAGTTGCACCCTAGTTGCACCCTACTTGCACCCGAGTTGCGTCCTACTTGCGCCCTACTTGCGCCCTAGTTGGTCCTCAGTTGGGCACTAGCTACTCCCTAGTTGTGTCCTAGTTGCGCCCTCATTGCACCCTACTTGTTCCTTACTTACGCCCTAGTAGCATCCTAGTTATGCCCTAGTTGTGTCCTACTTGCGACCTACTTGGTCCCTAGTTGTGCCCTACCTGTGTCCTAGTTGCATCCTACTTGCAACCTTCTGCGTCCTACTTGTGTCCTAGTTGCGCCCTAGTTGCGCCCTAGTGGCGGTGAACCGCTCGGGTGTCGGTAGGATGAAGAGAGAGGGATCTGCCTCGCTCTGTACATATCCCGCACGAGTCAAAGTGCCAGTGATCTCCCGGTTCCAACACCGCGGAGACTGCTTGAGGCCGTATAAGGACTTGCACAAGCGCCAGACCTTGTCATTGTCCTGTAAGCCTGGTGGCTGAGCCACGTAAATCTCCTCATCCAGAGAGCCATGGAGGAACACATTGTTCACATCCATCTCGTGTAGTTCCCAGTCATGCTGAGCCACTACACCGAACAGAGCTCGAGCTGAGGTCATGCGGCCGACAGGGGCAAAAGTGTCAGTGTAATCGACGCCCTCAATCTGAGAGTATCCCTTGACGACCAAGCGGGCCTTGTAGCGTTCCAGTGAGCCATCTGGCTTCAGTTTCTTGCGAAATACCCACTTGACCTGAATAGCCGTCCTCCCAGGCGAAAGGTCGACAAGACTCTATGCTCTCGGATAGCGCGAAGCTCATCCTCGCAGGCAGCTTGCCAAGCGTCAGCATCCGTGATGAGAGAGCTTCCCTCAGGGTGCCCGGGTCCGGCGCCACAAAGGGAGAGCCCTGCGTGGCAAGGGCACATGCCTCGGTGCTAGGCCTGACGACCACAAGATCAGCTGCTGCATCACAAGCGATATGGAACTCGCGAGTGATGAGATCGTGCCCTACGGGGCACGCTAGATGTACCTATGTGAGCTCAGTGCGGACACTCAGGCCTAGGGCCTTTGTGCCGGGGTCACCACTCGCGATGCTGCGAGAGGAGCGCCTGGGTGCGGGGCTTGACACTCGCTGAGCTCCGGAATCCAGTGGTCGAAGATGGCCACCAGGCTCATGGGAGTATCCTGAGCTCGAGGGGCGCACCTCAGGCTCAGGGACAGGCACGACCACGGCTGGTGGGGGCTGAGGCAAGTCAGCCGGTGATGCTGTGTGAGGAGACGTGTGTGTGGGGAACACGGGACTGGATGTGACAGCAGGAGCAGGCAAGACTGGACCTGACACAGAGGCAGGAGTGCCAGGAGACACAGGTATGGGAGTAGGCTAGACTAGACCAGACACAGAAACAGGATTGCTTGATGACGCAGGTGCTGGCGCAGAAGTAGGCGCGGGAGCTGAAGTAGGGACACATGCTGTGGGGTGTGGAACAGGTTGTACGGACGAGGTCTCAGGACCGACAGCGATGATCGCCGGGTCATCAAGGGCCGGAGACCGAGAGATGAAGGGGGCTCGAACGAACACATCAGCCTTATGAGAGGTGCTCGCTGGCGTAGAAGTCTCCCCCATCCGCCGAGAACCCTCACAGGTAGGAACATGTGTGGCGGAGAGTGCCGTGATCGAAGTCAGGTCACGGTAGGTGAGGGACTCGAAAAAGAGCGCGTCGCGAGACTCAATGACGCGACGACGAGTAGGGTCCGAGAAGCGCCAAGCCTTCGACCGCGGGGAAATGCCTACGAAGGCACACAAGCGGCCCCGAGGTGAGATCTTGGACCCCTACTGATCCTTAGTGTACCACACGGAGGCCAGGGATCCCCAGACGCGAGCGAGACGAAGGTCAGCACGATGCCCAAACCAGAGCTCATACGGTGTAATATGGTCCGGAAGCGGACCGTGCGGGAGGCGGTTCCAGACCCACGTCATGTAGGCGAAGCCCTCAAAAATGAAGGACTCAGGGAGACCGCACTCAGACCGCATGGCACGAACCGCATCCTCCATGGTGCGGTTCCAACGCTCAGAAACACCGTTCTACTAAGGGGTAACAAGAGCGGAGACCTGGTGAAAAATGCCATGCTCGGCAAAGAATCCGTCCATCTCGCCAAGGAACTCACCGCCGCGATCCGAGCGGAAAGTATGCAGCGTGTGACGTGACTGACGCTCAGCCATCACTAGCCAGAGTCGAACCGCAAGGGCGGTGTCGCTCTTGTGACGCAGGCTATAGACCCACCGCATCCAGGTAAAGTCATCGGTCAGAGTCAGAACATACCGACCCTGATCAGATAGGGACTCGACCAGGAGAGGACTGAGAAGGTCCGAGTGAACTAACTCAAGAGGCCGAAGCGCTCGGGAACGAGAGTCAGGGTAGGTGCATCGGTACATGTTCCCCAGAGCGCAAAAGAGACTGTCGGTCTTGGGTGGCTTCTCGAAAAGAAGCCGCGTCAAGACCGAGAGCTGGCTGTGTCTGAATGAGCTTCAACACAGTATCGGAGCCCACGTGACACAGACGGCAATGAAGCAACCGCTGGTGTTCTGGAGACAGAACACCAGTGACAAAAATCCGAGCGGAGGAGGAAGGGGAGCAGGGGGAGTAGGTACGAGGGACGCGATACTGATCATCGACGAAAGTGGCACAAAGGACAACACTACGAGTGTCAGTAGCAGTCACAGTCGCTGAGTCTGCGGTATGCTCCACAGAGAGACCCATCAGTGTGCAGGCACGCACAGAAAGCAGGCTGAGCTCAAGATCAGGCACAAACAACACGTCAGAAAGGTACAAGGGGCCAGACGGACCGTCGAAACATACAACCCCAACACCATGGACTGGCAAGGACTGACCAGAGCCTGTACGCACAGAACGGACAGACGTGACAGGACCGAGAACAACAAAATCACTACGACGACACGTCATGTGATGAGTGGCAGTAGAATCGATGATCCAAGTGCCACCGGAGTCACGACTGGTGGATGTCACTGTACAACGGGCAACAGAACACTTGGCATCCGAGGGACGCTGAGCCGTCAGTGGGGAGGTACGACGTAGGACACAAAGATGAGAGTCATGAACCCAATCAGTGCAGTCAGGCCCATCATCATCACATGCTGACTGTGCCCCCCCCACGTGTCGTCAAGAGTCACAGGAACGGATGGACAAACAGTCTGTGGACCACCCGAAGATGACAACACACTCGCACCTCCCTGAAAGCGGAGTGCCAGAAGGTGTCGGAGCTCAGCGATGGTGCGGTTGCGTGGGTCCGGGTCGCTGCTATTCGCTGGTGGAGAAGCGGGAACAGCTGCAGTCGTGGCCGCCACGCGTCCGGAGGATGGCGAGGAGGACGTGCTAGACGTGGAACGGAGGGCGTGTGCATCCTGGAGCCCACGAGTAATCCGCGCCCAGTCGAGCGGCTGCTGGCACTCGGTGTAGCGATGGGTGCCTCCACAGTTGTTGTAATGAACAGAGTATCCACTGCTACCACTGGAGGGCAACTGCTGATGTGACTGATGTTGACCTGATCCACACTTCCCCTTCTTCTTCTTCCCCTGAGCTGCTGCTACGACACCCTGTGTTTGAGTGGGTGTGGACGGGGCCGAAGAGGAGGAGGAAGACGAGGACGTGATGGAGGATGAAGAAGGAGACTGCATGAGGAAAGATGGTGGTGATGCGACGACTTCTGCAGCAAGGGAAGTCTCTCGATGGGCCACTACTGCCTCGCGGGCTGAAGTCACCTGAAGAAAGAGCTGATGCGCCCAAGGGAGAAGCTGTAGAGTGGCTGAAAAGGGCTCGAGGACAGCGTCGTTGTACCGTGTGAAGATGTCAGTATACTCAAGGCGAACTCCGAGCATCATCGTACGGAGCACCCACAACTGTGTGCCTCCGGAGGTCCTAAGGCGCGTGTAGATGCGCATAGCGCGTCGCCAGTAGTCAGCTGCAGGCTCTGTAGGCCCCTGACGGAGAGAGTGGAAGGCACGAATGTGTGCTGCACGGGTAGCGTGAGTCTCTGCGCCCAGCAGGGATAAGGCCAGATCCCATCCTCTGCGTGGATCGGTGCCGGTGCCTGTGTCGGGCTCGCCAAGGAAGGGGCGGAAGTAGACGACGGTCTCGCGTGGCATGGCATAGAGGAGTCTGCGCATCGCCCTGGCTGCTGTCAGCACCTGCGCTGGGTCTGTAGGCTGATACGGGCTGTGGTAGTAGGGCCACACGCCCTCTGAGGTAGCCCAAACCTGAAAGAGGATCTCCCAGCAGTCGAAGCCGTCCTCAGTGATGTACCGTGGAGGTGGTGTCTCAAAGTCCTTGGGTTGCCGCTCCGTGGGGAGAGCAACCGCAGGCCGAGGGGGATGAGGGACCGGGAAGAATCCTGGAAGGGGATAGTCACCGGGATAGTCGGGTGACGATCGCACCGTAGGAATCCGAGGAGATCTGGTGCCCGTCTGCAGCTCACGGAGGCGCTCCTGAAGAACTCGAATCTCATGATCCGGGGAGTCCTCCGTCATGCCTGGCATGAATGGATCATCATCCAGGAGGTCAGAAGGTGGTGGGTCAGGTCGAGCTCCTGTAACGGGTGCCTGAGCCGACTGCTGTGTAGAGACCACGACGCCGGCAGCTCCCTCGGAAACCTGCCGTGGGACTGTGGACTGGCCACGCACAAGCTCAGTCAGCGTACGGATGGCATCAGTCTGCTCTTGCTGTAGGCGACGCATCTCAAGCTGCTGGCTCCGCAGGTCCTCAATGGCCTGCGAACGTGGGCTCAGGTCCCCAGAAGGGGAGGAGGAGGGATCACCTGTCGCCTTCCCCTTGTTGTCCGACGAGTCCATGTCGCCTCTCAGAATGGGTCGACAGATCACGTTTGTCGGATTGCAAAAGCGTCAGTGTTTCTCGAAGAGTTGAGACGTTGGCAATTTTTGACTGTCCGGCCAAAAATTTGGCTAAGTGTGGTGCTGACCTCAGCAGGTGGTTGCTGACGTCAGCACGACCTGATGACGTCAGCAGGCAAAAATGCTGATGCCAGCTCGATCCCCCCCCTTTTTTTGTCTTCTCTCGCAATTCTGCGCGAGCGTGCAGGCGCTCCGCGGTGGCTGCGCGGAAGCTTCGTGGAGGCTGCGCAACAGCTTCCGCTCAGCTGCTGCTGCAACTGTGCTGTCAGCTGCAGCAGCAGCTGCGTGGCTACGTGCGCAGCAGTGGCAGAAATGGCTGCGCAATGCCGCTGCTGCTGCTGCGCGGTGCGGCTGCTGCTCGCTGCCGCCGCCGCGCGCTGCTGCTACTACTGCTGCTGCGCTGCTGTTGTTGCAGCTGCTGCTGCTCTGCTGCTGCCGCCGCGGCTGCCGCTGCTGTGCTGCTGTTGCTGCCGCCGCTGCTGCTCTACTGCTGCCGCCGCTGTCGCTGCTCGCTGTTGTTGCCGAGGCCGCCACTGCGGCTGCGGACGGGGGCTGCACTCGGTGCAGCCGCCACGCGCTGCTGTAGCTTCTGCTATGGCGCTGTTGCTGCCGCTGGTGCTGATGCTGCTGCTGTTCAGCTGCTATGCTACTGCTGGCACGGTGGCAACGCCGCTGCTACGGTCTCACGTGATGGGTGTGGGCTGCCTCGACGGCGACCGGCAGTCTTCGACAGGCCCCAGTGGATCTGTTGCAGCGGTGACTCTCACTGATGCTGCTCTGCTGCGTCTCTGCTGCGCAGCTCAGTGAGAATTGTCTCACCGCTTTGATACCATGAGAAGATGCATGGAAGCTTCCTAGGAACACTCCCGTTGACCAGGCGTCAGTGCCTGATCAAACGGTGACGACAGTCACAAGTCGTGCACTCAACGGCAAGAGTTTGGCTAGGGGACACAAGGCAAAGTGTCTAAATGCTTCAATTGCATTTACAGAGAGAGTTAACAAATGACAGGTCCATGGCCTAAATATCTGCCGCGGCGCACAGCAGGTGTCGCACGCGGCAGTCCAAGAGCTGTCCTAAATCCGGCCCAAAACCACTGTTTTGGCCATAACTCTGCGCACACATGTCAGAATGCTACGCCATCTGAACCTAGACGTGCAGGATCACAAGACGGACGCTACAACTGGTCACATGCATGCATCCATCATCAGAAGGTGGACACACAATGCAAAAACATGCAAATCGGGCTCATGGCCAGTCCGCCGTAAAGACTCCTGCAGGCTGCAGAAAAACAGCAAGGAGTCCCGGCAGTGTCCGGGGCTCTGGAACGGTAGTCGGCCAGCTCCAAGCTAGTAGTCCGCCACCCGTCGTCCCTCTGATGTCACTAGGGCCCGCCTCAGGGATCTGCACGAGTATGGACACGGCCGAGTGGTCACAGTAGACTGTACAAGAACGTCACAAAACACAACACGACCATACAATGTCGCCATGTCAGCGACATCAACCATAGGAAGCTTCGTAGCAGTATCTCACCTTGGTAATGTAACGCATTTAGAAACATCTAAAGAGTTTATTGTAAAGTGGCACAGTTACGATTCAACGTAGAATAGCGAAGAACCGTACGATATTTTATAAGACTTTGCTCATCTGACCGACGACGTGTACAGGCTTGACCGGCCTACTGTGGCTGATGAGTCGAGTTGCTGCGGGTAGGGGGGGTGTTGCATCTCAAACGTATGGGTGTCCTCAAACTTTGCAAGTGGGCATTTGTATCCTTACATTCTTGGCCGAGCGGTTTTCGACCTCGGGATTTTTTACGTTGCTCGGATGAAGACGTTCTTTCCACCTTTCCTGATCTCCGCTGTTCCAATCCCAAACATCCTGTCATTGGACCACTTCTAGGAGGGTCAACAGAATCACAAAACTTATTGATGCCTTGAGACTATTCGATGTTGTTAGTATTTGATAAAGCCGTGCCTTGAAATTTTCAAAACCCATTGATATCTCGGAGGATTATCTTAAGGTGAGCACTCACGACGCGGTGTCGCACGCGTTGCTTGACTTGAGTGCCTAGGACCGAACACATGCCTAAAGTCGTCTTTCATCCGCACCTCATTCCTGTAAACCATGCTCGTTCCGCCTTTTCCAACCTTTTTGACTATGGTATAAATTAGAAATCAGATTTTATCCTCCACATTTCTTGTTTTTGTACTGCTGAAACAGGCATCTGTTTCTGTCGTGACCCGTTTCATTTAGTTGCTGTCACTGCGTTTTGCAAATACTGTAGCTAATATGTATTTTCTGGGAAATGCTTTATATACCACACGTTCGGACAGAGATAATCCCCCACGCCACTAATTTGAGAATGAGATCACTATCTGCCACGCTTTACGATTTTTGAAGACAAAACGCCACGCTTTGCGATTTTTTATAATGACGAACCACGGATTTTTCTAGTGATCACGACATGCTATGAGGGGCATGTAAGATGTTGCTATATACCCCGCTAACTAAGGGCTTGTCATGACATCTCATTGTTATAATTTTTCGTTCATCGAAGTCAAGGTTTCCTTTTCTTTTTCGAATAGGGGTGAGTATGTCAGTCAATATTCGCAATTTTTTTCGCACGTTTGACTTTATTCGACAATCGAACTTGGAGGACTTCCACCTGCGTAACCCGACGAAACTTTGATTATGCGTGAGATATAGCAAGGGCCTGTTCTTCTAAACTTCTAGGGAGATTTCTTCTAAGGACAATGCAGAAAAGCCTACATATATATACAGAGAAATCCACAAGTTAAGCGACTAGACAGAGCAGATGTGTTGATGCGCACTTGAAGGGGCATATGGAGATCTGTGTCGTGCACGCGTGGTTTCTGGTGATCTTCTTTCGAAAACCGTGGCTTCTTGTGATATAAAGTTTGTATCCTTGTCAAATAGTTTTCAGAAAACGGATTACGTGCCGGAAAGCTCATGTAAGCGAGAGAAGAGTGGCAGATAGTAGCTTTGCCGTATATTGTTCCCCAAAAGAGGAGAACGTTCATGTTCAGCATCATCGGAAGCATCATTGCACACGTGTGTGGACACCGAACGCGTACAATCAATGCATCGATCTGGACTTTCCGGCTTTATGGGGAAAAGCCGCCAATGGAGTTCCTCAGAGAAATGGAGGCATTATGCTCCCATTTCGATGACAGCCGCCGAAAGAGACATTAGGCAACTTATTCATTGATCAAACCTTTCATTACCTGCAAAATGAGTTACAACTGGGTTTGGCCATGCAGCTTTCATCTTGTCAACGCTTATTTCCTAGGACTGCCTTTGGGTGGCGAGGGAAGGAAACGGTCCGTCGTTGCGAAGGGAATGACGCAAGAGGACCCCCGAGCCCTAGACATATTTTCTGATCTCATAGTGGACTACTGTACCCACATCGTCAAGTTGTCTCGGGAGGCTCAGACAAGGCCGCCGCCTGTCGTCCAAGCTGGCGCGCTCTGGAGTCTTCGCGAGCCCATATGTTGCTGCAACACAGCCGCTCAAGTAAGCGCTTTGTAAAGGAGATGGGAGCAAACCAAGCATTTCCGAAGCTAGTTCAATAGAAGAACAAGAGCTGGAATTTCTTCAACCCCCCAAAAAGTGAGTTTCTCGCATTGGCGGCAGCGAAGTCACTGCCCAGGATTAAAAGACAGAGGAGCCACTTGGGGCGCGCCTGGGTAGGGTTGGAATCGTGGGTTGGTTGAACTTTTTCAACTCGAGGCTGGTTGGTTGTTTTGCCTGGTTGAAACATCGACTTTTTAACGTCCCAAAGTTTTTGTCCATTTCAAGCATGCACGATGATGCCACATGCGGCTGCAGCTGTGTGCGAACCAATCAGACCATCCTAGGTGGCCGTCGGATGGGCAACATCGCGACCTCAGACGACATGACCTCTTACTCCATGCCTACTTTCACGCATTGGTAGGTAATGTCTGCATGCGATGCCATGGGCCACTGACCCAACCAAGCTCGACCAACGATCCGAGCACGTTCAACCGTTGCCACCCCTCGGTCCAACATCGCTTGGACCGAGGGGTGCATGCTCGCGCATGCACCTTCTAGCATGAAAGTAGCTGGTACACATCCTCTCTGCCGTCGGATGCGGCACATGGCGACGGGATCGAAGGAGACTTCGTGACCATGCACTATTTGATGCTCACAGCATGGCCTGACGCCCAGCCAACCTCGCCCAACTTTCCCAACCAGCACCACCCCTCGATCCAGCCATCGTTGGTCCGAGAGCTGATAGCTGGAAGCTTGCCTTCACTTTGGATCAATAAGGGGCTAGCCCACGAATATGAAGAAAAGAACGTGCTGAACCCGTGCAGAAAAAGAAGAAAAAATTGGAAAACGGCGTGCGATGTCGTCGCTCAACCAAGCGACGACAGGAACTTGCGAGGCAGGTGCCGATTTGGTTGGAATCGTGGGTTGAGTTCGACCAACCCACGATTCCAATCCTATCCAGGCGCGCCCTTGGTCTTGCGGCATCGGCTTTTTGTCTGCGCCACTCGCCCAAGTGGAGGCGCCGCAACCTGCTGCACAGGCTAGGGGCCGCAACCCAGCCATCCCCTCAAGAGCGCTCCGAGCTCCATCTGTGGCGCTGAGTGCGCCGCAGCAGCCCAAGCCACTCCCAGCACACGTGGCATTTTTTCAACATTAAATTTATCCAACACCATTTCTACGGTTTAGATAGGATTCCTTCCCTTATCATTCCATTTTAAGCCGTCCACTTGTTTTCATTGCGCCAAACCTCCTCCAGCCACACGTGACTGCTCCCTTGACGACAGTGTTCGCCATTCCCAAGGGTCGAGCGAACGATTGCTCCAGCGCTTTTTACAAGACGCCAGAACCTTCGATCCAAGGAGAAGCGTGCGAGCTCCATCGGCTAATCGCCGCCAGCCCCAATCCATTTCTGCGCGCTGGCTGGCGTCCCCTCTTCACCGCTGGCCGTTCTGTGGGCCACTCCGCTGGTCGCTATCAACAGCGCAGCTGCAGGTCCCGCGAGCTCCACATCCTTTCAGCCTGCTGCTGCCGTCATCACGCTCCGCCACTCCCCGCATTGCCCGCAGAAACCCCGTCCTCTTGACAAGATAATCTACACGTCTCCGTGTTGACTGAGCACTTTTTGCAGTGACAGCGTGTAAGTACTGCCCGCCTGCATCGTACTCCGCTCTTTCGTGTTGGCAGCAAACCCTCTCGTCCAGTACGAACCTGTTCCCGCGTGCCGCCAAAAAAGTCAGTCCTGAGTAGTGGTGCTCCAGCTTTGGCGAAGTCGAGCGAGCAGAATCTAGCGGCTAACTGGCCGTAGCTGCCAGCTTCGTCTTGTGCTCGGCCCACCAGCCAACCAGCACGCCAAATTTTGTCGCAAAGCCAACGCCGCTGGCACATGAGACACCCAGCCTGCGTCTACTGCAAGCCTGTGCATTCAACCCAGTAAAGTGCTGACGCTGTACTGAGAAAAAGAGGCTGGCTCGAAGGCTCTGCAACCGAGTACATTCCAATCCGCCGCATCACTCTCTCCATTTCAACTCCGATGCACCGATACACTGCGTTTCCGCCAGTCGCGCAACGTTGGTCGTTCACAACGTAATGGAATTTTTTATGGTCCAAGTACCATTGCCGAATTCACAGCCGTGAGCGAGCGCCAACTCATCGCTTGGAATTGAGCCAGGAAGCCCGCTGCTGTCCCCGGCGCGCCGACAGAAGTAGCGTATCCAGTCCAACCCGCTCGTTCAAGATGAGCAACTCCACTCCGCCTCCCCTAGTGCGACGCCATTCGTCCTCCCGCTCCTTCAGCTTTCGTTCGACCTCTGTCTCCTCTGCGAGCCCGTCAACCACGTTGGGCTCCGAAGGCCCGTGCGCGGTGATCCTAGGCAACCCTGCTGCCGGAGCCGCCGCTGGTGCTGGTGTTGGGGCAATGCCGCGGCAACTCGCAGTGGAATGGGAAGGTGAGGGACCTATGTTGGCCGAACACACCACCGCCGCCACTGCTACTGCTTCCTCCAGATTCGATGCTGCTGCCGCGAGGAATGTAGCCATGCCGTTGCTCAAGAAGGCTCTGCATTGGGGGGGGGGGGGGGGGGGGGGG
>SZWC01000354.1:75970-94413 GCA_023375785.1 Penium margaritaceum | reverse complement strand
CCCCCCCCCCCCCCCCCCCCCCCCCCCAAGGACTTGGACCCGGGATTTGCGAATCTTGAACGAATCTGATTTTGCAGATTCGGATTCGCGAATCCAGATCTTGGACCCGGATTCGCGATTCCGATCCCCGAACCCAGGATTTGGTGTGCACCCTTAATGGTTGTGGTGAGGAAGATGAGTGACCCAATGGCACGAAGAAAGGTAGTCACGTATACACCCGCACCTAGTGTGTCGGGCATCAAAAGCTCACAGCTTGATCTGGCTGTCTGGGGTAACGGGTATGGAGGCACTGGGTACAGTGGGCAAGAGATCCGCAAAACACTCGGCCAACTTCTGTACGTAGGCTACCTGATGCACATGTAGAACGCTGTGGTTCTGGTCATGCTCCATCTCCATGCCTAGAAATAGCTGTGCAGACCCAAGATCCTTCATCTTGTATGTGGACTGGAGCAAATCCTTCACTCGCTAGATAATGACAAGGTCAGGCTATGTGATGAGCAGATCGTCCACATAGACGAGCACGACGACAAGCGCGGTGCTCACTGGGGTAAAAAAGAGGACATGATTTGTGGTGCTACACGTGAGGCCACCCTTCAAGAGGGCGTGGCTGATCTATGTATTCCAGCACGTGGACGTCTGTTTGATGTCATTCAGGGCCTTCCCTGGTCACTAGAAACCACCGGTGCCATCGTAAAAAATCTAGGGGTTGAACCATGTAGAGCTCCTCACCATTGAGAGCGCATGAAAGAAGACATTGCTCACATCCATCTGGTGGAGCTCTCAGCCATGCTGTGCGACCATGCTAAAGAGTACATGGCTAGTGTTGAAGCGACCAAATGACATGGATTCCTGGTTGGAATCCACTCCTGGTACTTGTCCAAAGCCTTTGGTGGTGTGTCGGGCTTTGTACTTGTCCAACGTGCCGTCCGACTTCCACTTGCGATGGAAAACCCATTTCGCCCCCATGGCTTTGCGGCCTGTGGACAAGTCCACCAGCTCGTACACGGCATGCCCATGGACAACAACCAGATATTCCTTGCATGTAGCCTCCCACAGGGCAACCTTAGGTACAGCCGTGGCCTCACGGAGGCTCTGTGGGTCGGCTGTCATAAAGACGGCCTGGCGGACAGCACACGAGACCCAGTGGAGCATGAGACAACGACACAAATGCAGCATGTCGATGCTCTTCAGAAATCAGTGCATAACACAATGCGAATCCAGGATGAGGGTCTGTTGTGACCATAGCAAGGGCAGTCAGACCCAAGGCCTTCGTTCTTGGATCTCCAATCACCACAGTGTGAGAAGGGGGTGTGGGATGGAGGGTATTGGACGGGGCCAGCCGGGCAATGGAAAGACGCGAGCCTGATGGAGGCATCAGGGTACGTGGCCGAAGACGACCACCAAGAGTACATGAGTATGACGGACGCGTACTAGATGAGTGGACGCGTTGGGCTCAAGGAGGCAAGGACACGACGGGTCGCTCAATTGGAGTGACCGACTCAGGGGCCAAAGTACTACTCAACACGTCGATTGAGTCTGCGACCGGAGGGACGGACTCAGTTGCTTGCCTGGCAGAATCAACAGACGTAGAAGTGGACTCAATTGTCTGGTTGGCGGAGTCAATGGCCGAAGAGCTGGACTCGGATGCGTGGTCGAAAGCCGGAAGATTAGACTTAGAGGATGATTTTGTGACAGTTGGGGTGTTTCGTGCGTGTGGAGGCGCAGGCGGCGCGGTGGAATCAAGGACTCTAGACAGTGACAAAATGGGAGCATCTCCACGTACCATTGTGGAATCTCCTCCACATGATGGTGTCAATAGGCCCGGAGATGTCCCAACACGGACAAAAGGGAGATCACGTGGAAAAAGCTCAGCAAAGAAAAGTGTGTCACTCAACTCAATGATGCAATGCCATACAGGGTCCCAGAACCGCCATGGAGAGCCAGATTACCCTCTCGCTCGTTCTCTGGGAGCCAAATGCCGGGAACAACGAAGATCCATGTGCCTCTCATACCAATGTTGGCAAGGAGTGACAGGACATGGCAAGGTACCGTGGAGAAATCTGTTCCGGACCCGGGTCATGTATAACATGACTTCGAAGATGAAGCCCTTGGATAGATGTGACTCAATGCACATAGTGCAAAACGTGTCAGCCATGGTGCAGTTCTAGTGCTCAGAGAAACCATTTTGTTCCGGAGTGTACAGTGTAGAGGTCTCATGTCTGACGCCCCGGCTCCTGAGAAAAGCATTTGCCTCACCCATGAACTCACCACAGTGGTCAAAACAGAAGGGATAACGGGGATAACCACACTTGCGCTTTGTGGCAAGGATCCAATAACTGATAGCACCTTGTATATTGCTCTTCAGCCGGAGGAAAAATACCCACAAAAAAACAAAACTAGTCATGAGTGAGGGTGAGAACGTAACGACCACGCTCCACCACCTCTCCGCTCCTCCAGACTTGACAGGTAAGGGACCCATCAGGTCAGAGTGAACAAGTTCAAGCGGGTGGGCAGCTTGAGAAGAGAAGACATGATAATAGGACTTGTGCATCTTTCCTTGAACAAAGTAGATTCACTTGTTTTTGCAAGGCAACTGAAAGGTAGTTGGGTCAAGGCCAAGTGGAGGCTCCGTGTGGAGCATGCGTTGAACAACATAAACGTGTGTGTAGTACATGTGACACTGTAGAAGGTGAGTATGCTATAAAGACGGAGTGCTCATAACAAAGACGTGCGGCTTGTCCAAGGACAAGGGTGATGACGTAGATGAGGAAAAACGAGTGACGTACCATATGCTATTACGAGACTCTGCATGCAGCAGCACACGACGACATGGACGAAGAGTGACTGTGCCGAAACCACGAGAGTGCAAAGTGAATATGCTCATACCGTCAAGAGTAGTGACGGACAGAAGGCTGATCTCAAGACCACAAAGAGCACTTTGGTGACGTATGTCAGGAATGATGTCCTAGCGTGCCCTGAACCACATAAGTGAGCATGGCTTCTTAGTGCAAAGAGACTTCCAAGGGGGTGTGTGCAAAGGGTCGCCACAACACCAAGGGAGCAGAATTCTGGCAGAATACAGATTACGAAAAATGAGAAAGGCTGAGAATATTTTGGTGAGATTACATCAGATTCTTATAGCCTGTGATCTAAGATTTCCAACGCATCCAAGCATGCCCAAAACGGAGCAGTAGAGCCCCTGCTACGGCCGTCAAAGTAACCCTTGGTGGAGTCGTCCACCGTACCTTGCACGCTAGGCAACGGGAGGCGCTTCGACGATGACCCGTCGGAGCGCCTTTCCTCGCCCAGAAGTCAAGGAGAAGTTCACCCTGGTCAAGGAGGTTCCTCTGGTCACTTCATTCATGCCCCTGGTACATTTAGAGCTCGCTGGAGACGCACTGGGACCACCTCGGTGGAATAATCCCGTCACCAATGACAGAGATCCAGATTCCACCCGCCGACCACCCAAACTTCGGATGGGGCTAACTTTCTGAATTCTCAACCAAATCGAGCAACTGAAACCTCAAAACCACATGAAAAAATCTAAGAAGTCCAAGTCTACAATCAGATCAGACATCCAACCACTCTCTAGTGGTCGAACGAGGAAAATGGCAAACGGCATCCATGGCAGGGGCACTTTTAACAATCTCCCCCGTACACCTTCCATGCTGGATGCCTCATGCTCACTCTCACTCGTCCGCTCCTGCGCCTTCAAGCCCTTTCACAGCTTGTCAACCCAAGCCCTACAAGGCTGATGACATGCTGATCCTGGGGCTACGCCTTGGTCAAGCAATCCGCGAGCATGTGCTTCGTGCTGCAATGCTGCAGCACAACCTGTCCCTTCTCCACCATGTCGCGCGCGTAGTGGTAGCGCACGTCGACGTGCTTCGTCCTCCTGTGCTGCTTCGGGTTTTTGGTCAGCGAGATGGAGCTGGTGTTTTCCTCTTGAACCACCGTAGGCTCCTGCTGCGGCACGCCCAGCTCCCCCAGTAATCTACGGATCCACATGGCTTCCTTGACCGCTTAGGCCAGAGCGATGTACTCCGCCTCCACTGTGGAGGTGGCGATGCAGTCCTGCTTCCTGCTGCACCACGAGACCGCTGCACCTGCAAGAAAGAACACATAGCCAGAAGTGGACTTCCTCTTGTCCAAATCGCCGGCGTAGTCCGCGTTGGTGTAGCAGACCAGCCGCAAGGGGTCTGACCTCCCCTTTCCATCGTACTTCAGGCGCGCGTGCCACGTTGTCTGCAAGTACCGGAGGATGCGCTTCACCGCTGTCCAGTGTAGTAGCCCAGGGTTGGCCACGTACCTTCTCACCTGACCCACCGCGTAGGCCAGGTCCGGCCGAGTCGCCACCATGGCATACAGCAGGCTGCCCACCACAGATTGGTAGGGCACCTCCGCCATGTCCTCCTTCTCCTCTTTAGTTTGCGGCGCCATCGCCGCACTGAGCTCACCGCTTGTGGAGAATGGACTGCCCACTGGTTTGCAGTCCTCCATGCCGTACCGCTTCAGGACCTCGGCCACGTACTTGGCATGCCCCAGCTCAAGCATGCGCGCCCTCCGGTTCCGCATGATGCTCACCCCGAGGTAATACTCCAGCTCCCCCATGTTCGTCATCTTAAATCTGCTGCTCAGATGCTCCTTGAGCGGCTGCAAAGCCGCCAGATCTGATGAGCACAGGATCAGGTTGTCCAGATAGAGTGCGACAAGCTGATGGAGTTCCTTGCTGCGCCGCACGTACATGCTGTGGTCTGACTCACAGCGCTTGAAGCCGAGCTCCGCCATGTAGCCGTCCATCTGTTGGTACCAACACCTGGGCGCCTGTTTTAGTCCGTACAAGGCCTTCGGCAGCTTGCACACCTTGCCCTCCGGCGCATCCACCCCCTCCGGCACCTCAAGGTAGATCTCCTTGTCGATGATGCCATTTAGGAATGCCGTCTTGACATCCATTTGGTGGATCTCCATATCCTTTGCGGCTGCCACCGCAGGGATCGTCCGGATGCTTGTGAACTTGGCGACGGGCGCGAACGTCTCATCGTAGTATTCGCCTTTCTACTGCGTGTACCCCTTCGCCACCAGCCGCGCCTTATGCTTCTCCACCTTGATGTCCTTGGTGAGTTTCACCTTGAACACCCACTTAGAGCTGATCACCTTCGCTGCCTCAGGCCGATCCACCAGCTCCCAAGTGTCGTTCTCAGCAAGGGACGCAAGTTCGGATTTTATTGCTTCGTCCCACTGCTGCCCGTCAGGCCGTACAAGCGCCTCTTGCGCGGTTGTTGGCTCCGTTGCGGCTGCCATCATGCAGCGCGCCATGCCAGCCCAGCGGCCCGTGCTTGCGTCATACCGCTTTGCCGCATTCCGCTGCCTCCGGCTGCGATGCGGCGACCTCGGCGACGCCGGCTGCTGGTCCTGGTACTGCTCTGCTACAATGTTGTCCACGGCTACGAGCTCCCCCGCGTCGGCTGCTGCGTCCTGCACTCCACCTGCACCTGCTGCCTTGTCCTGTTGCGCTCCAGCACCGTCGTCCTCCGAGGCATCGACCTCTGTAGCCGCCGGCTCCTCCTCACGTTCAAGGAGTTGGAACCACTCCCCCTGCTTTGGAGATTGTGCTGTGTCGATGTTATTACTGCTGCTGCAGTAGCTTTGTTGCTCATCAAACGTGACGTCGTGGCTGGTGATGACGTCCTGCGCTTGTGGGTTAAAGAGGCGGTACGCCTTGAGCGCACTCTCGTACCCGATGAACGCGTACGCCTTTACACGTGGGTCCAGTTTGGAGTCTTTCCTTTGTGGCCTGCACCAACGCGTGTGCCCTGTACCTGAACGCCTTCAGGTGCACCACGCTTGGTTTGCGCCCGCTCCAAGCCTCCTGCGGCGTCTTCCAGACGCCTTTCCCCTTCAGCACTGCCGTTGGGGTGAGGTTGGTGATATAGCATGCCGTACTCACGGCCTCGGCCCACAGGCTCTGTGGCAGTTTAGCGTCCACGAGCATCGTCCGCGCCATGGTGAGTAGCGTCTGGTTTGCACGTTCCGCCACGCCATTAGACTGAGGCGCGTACGGAGTGTTCGGCTGCCACTCAATCCCCTGCTCCTTCAGCCACCCCCCACAACCCACATACTGGCCGCCATTATCGCTGCGTAGCGCTCTGACCTGTGGCCAGTNGTGATATAGCATGCCGTACTCACGGCCTCGGCCCACAGGCTCTGTGGCAGTTTAGCGTCCACGAGCATCGTCCGCGCCATGGTGAGTAGCGTCTGGTTTGCACGTTCCGCCACGCCATTAGACTGAGGCGCGTACGGAGTGTTCGGCTGCCACTCAATCCCCTGCTCCTTCAGCCACCCCCCACAACCCACATACTGGCCGCCATTATCGCTGCGTAGCGCTCTGACCTGTGGCCAGTCTGCCTCTCCACTGCTGCGACGTACTTCTTCAGCCGTTCTAGTACCTCACTCTTCTACTTCAGAAAGTAGACGTAGAGTTTTCTGCTGCAATCTTCGATGAAGGTGACGAAGTACCGCGCGCCCCTAATGGACGGCGTCTTGATCAGTCTGCACACATCACTGTTCACAACCTCAAGCAGGTTCTCGGCCATCCGTTGTCCGTCTTCAAACGGCTTGCGCTTCGCCTTGCCCACGATGCAATGCTCGCACTTGTGCTCTGCGGAATCTGCTGCTGTGTCTGCTACACCGGTGATGTTGAGGCCGTGAACCATGTCGCACTTTGCCATCTCTTGCACGACTGCGGGCGACGAGTGTCCCAACCGCCGATGCCACAGCTGCAGGTCTGCTCCCCCGTCTTTTGCGAGGTTGACGGCGCGTGCTTGCGAATCTGCTACGTCTGCTACCGTGGGGATGACCGTTGTCTCAACAATATAGAGACCTCCCTCGCGCTTCGCTTTGAGCACGACCTCGCCGCCGCCGTCCATCCGTACAACTGCACCTTTCCTACGGAAGAGCACTTCATATCCCTTGTCTGTCAAGCGGCTCACACTCAAAATGTCAGCCAGGCCGGGGACATGTTGCACGTTTTGGATAACCCATTGTGCCTTTTTACCACCAACCACCACCTCCACGTCTACATCACCTTGGCCGGCCGCCTGTTCAACCTTGTCGTTCGCGACCACCATGGACTTGGCAGACTTGGTGTAGTTGATGAACCCTACCTTCTCAACTTGGGTATGCTCCTCCACACCTGAGTCGAGGCACCGCCGGTTGGCACCCTTCAGGTCGTGGTTCTTTGTGCCATTGAGGAGCGCCTTCTTGCCTTTGACGCCTTTGCCCCCAGCCTGCGCCTCCTCTGGACACTCCTTGGCCCAATGGCCCTCCTTGCCACAATTATGGCACGCACCCCTCTTGGCGCCCTTCTTGCCGCCGTCCTTACCGCCGCCTCGCTTTCCGCTGCTGCTGCCACCCTGTGTTTTGGTGATCAGGACAGTTGAGGATGACGAGGTCTCGCCACCGCTCTGACGGTGCACCTCGTTGCGGATGTACTCGGCGACTGCGCTGTAGGTGAGTTTATTCTCTTCCCAACCTCCCAACACGGTGATGAGAGGGCTCCAACTGTCGGGTAGAGCCATGAGGAGCGCCATCGCCTGCATCTTCGTGTCAATCTTCTACCCCACATCATTACATTGTGAGGCAAGAGACTCGATCTGTTGCATGGCAGAAATGACATCCTCACCCTCCTCGATCCTCACCGTCAGAATTCGCTTCATTGCGAAGATCGTGTTGGCTAGGGATGTTGAATGGTGAATGGAGCAGAGCTTCTTCCACGCATCGGCTGCCTCGCAGCCATGGATATAGCCTCACTGAGATTCATGCAGCGCCGACAAGAGGAGCATCAGCACCTCCGTGTTATTTTTCGCGAAGGCCGTCTTCTCCTCCTCCGTTGCGCTTGCATCTTGAACCTCCGTGCCCTTCATGAGCTCCAGAAGTCCCTTGTGCGCGAGGTAGATCTCAAAATGCAACCGCCACAGCCCAAAACCAGGGTCGCCCATGTACTTTTGGATGGGCGAGGACTCTGCCTTCTGCGCCATGTTGAACTTCTGCTATGGACAGTCTCAAACGGCAACGGCGAAGTCACCCGGAGTGACACTCCCGTGCGTTGCGGAAGCCGTGAACGTCTTGGTAGGAAGATCAGGACTGTGGATCCATAACCCTTTGTCAGGAATACTGTCCTGGCGTGCCCTGAACCACCTAAGTGTGCACGGCTTCTTAGTGCAAAGAGACTTCCAAGGGGATGTGTGCTTTGGGTCGCCACAACACCAAGGGAGCAGAATTCTGGTAGAATACAGATTGCGGAAAACGAGAAAGGCTGAGAATCATTAAAGGTTCGTTCATTTGGTGATATTACATCAGATTCTTATAGCCTGTGATCTAAGCTTTCCAACGCATCCAAGCACGCCCAAAACGGAGCAATAGAGCCCCTGCTACGGCCATCGAAGTAACCCTTGGTGGAGTCGCCCACCGTGCCTTGCACGCTAGGCAACGGGAGGCGCTTCGACGATGACCCGTTGGAGCGCCTTTCCTCGCCCAGAAGTCAAGGAGAAGTTCACCCTGGTCAAGGAGGTTTCTCTGGTCACTTAATTCATGCCCCTGGTGCATTTAGAGCTCGTTGGAGACGCACTCGGACAATCGCGGTGGAATAATCCCGTCACCAATGACGGAGACCCAGATTCCACCCGCCGACCACCCGAACTTCGGATGGTCGAAATCTGTAATCAGATCAGACATCCAACCACTCTCTAGTGGTCGAACCAGGAAAACGGCAAACGACATCCATGGCAGGGGCACTTTTTAACAATGTAGACATCACCAGACGGGTCAAGAGAGCAGACAATTCCAACACCACGGAAAGGAAGCACTTGGCCAGACCTAGTCTGAACACTCCGAACATCGTCAGCCAGGCCAAGCATACTGAACGCCTGACGACAGGATGTCATGTGATGTGTAGCACCAGAATCGATGATCCAAGTCCCAAAAGAGTCACGGAAAGATGAGGTAATGTTGCAGCAGGCAAGGGGCATGCTTTGTAGGCGTTGGCAAAGGATTTTTAAGCACAGGCACAGGCTTTGTAGGTGTATATTTTTTAGGCGTAAGAGCAGGCGTTGCAAATGCAGGCACAGGTGTTAATAGGCATAGAAGCAGCCTCTGTAGGCACATGCACTTTTAAAGTACAGGTATAGGTTCTGTAGACATTGGTTCATGCTTTCTTTGCCCAAGCGTAGACTTTATAAGAATCAGCACAAAATTTCTAGGGACAGGTGAAGTCTTTGTTGGTGCAGGCACAAGCTTTGTAAGTGCAAGCACAAGATTCATAGGCATATGTGTGGGATTTGTAGGGAATCCATTGTCTCAAGCTCGGGCTTTGGAGGGGCAAGTGGTTACATAGGCGCATGCGTGGACTTCATAGTTACAAGCGCGTGCTTCGTTGGTGCTAGCGTGAGCTTTGTAGGTGTAGGGGCGGGCTTTGTAAGCACAGAGGTGGCCTTTCTAGGCACACTCGTGGGTATTACAATTGCACGAGCGGACTTTGTAGGTGCAAACCGGCTTTGTAGGCATATGCTTGGAATTTCTAGGTTTAGGTGAGTTATTTGTAGACATTGGTCGGGTTTTGTTGGCACAGGCACAAGCTTTGTAGGTGCAGGTTCAAGCTTTGTAGAGGTAGGTGCAGGGTAGGAAATTTTGGGTACACGCTTAGGCTTTGTCGGTGTAGGCTTGGGCTTTGGAAATATAGGTGCCGTTTTTTTTTTTTTTATATAGACGCAGGCTTTGTGGCACAAGGAAATGCTTTGAAGGCGCAGACGCAAGCTTTGTATGTGCACCTTCAGGATTTGTTGGCGCTAGCCTAGAATGTGTAGGCGCAGGTGCAGGATTTGTAGGCGCAAGCACAGGCAAAGGCTTTGTAGGCGCAGGCACAGGCTTTGTACGTGTCGGGGTAGGCTATGTAGGTGCAGCCTCAGGCTTGTTAGGCGCAATTATAGGCTTTATATGCATTGGCGGAGGCTTTGTTTGTGAGTCACAAGCTGTGTAGGCGTGGGAGAAGGCTTTTGAGGAGCGAGTGAAGGCTTTGTAGGTAAAAATGCAGGCTTTGTAGGCACAGGCACAAGCTTCATATGCACAGACGTAGACTCTGTAGGCACAAACACAGGCTTTGTAGGCATGAAAGATATGCTTGGTAGGTGCATGTGCAGGCTTTGCAAACAAGAGTGAAGGCTTTGTGAGTGCAGGGATAGGCTTTGTGGGCGTAGGCCTAGGCTTTAAAGGTACAGGTGCAGGCTTTGCACGTGCAATAGCAGGCATTTTTGGTACAGGTGCAAGAGTTGTATGTACAAGCTAAGGCTTTGAATGTGCACACAGATGCGTTGTAGGCACAGACACAGGCTTTGTAAGCGCAGGCGTAGGCTTACTTGGCATAGGCGTAGGCTTTGTACATGTAGGCGGAGGAAGTGTAGGAGCAGGTGAAGGCATTGTAAGTGCAGGCATAGGCTTTGTAGGCACAAGTGCAAGCTTTTTATGTGCAGGAGAAGGCTATGTAGACATAGGTATAGGCTTTGTAGGTACAGGCACGGGCTATGTAGGTGACAGAACGGGCTTTGCAGGCACAGGTGCAGGCTTTGTAGTTTCAGGTGCAGGCTTTCTAGGCATAGGCATCGGCAAAGTACGAGCAGGGACATGCTTTGCATTTTCAGGTGCATGCTTTGTAGGTGGATGCACATGCCTTGTAGGTGAAGGTGCATTCCCTATAGGCCAAAGTGCAGGCTTTGTAGGCACATGCGTAGAATTTACAGGCACAGGCACAGAGTTTGTAGGTGCAGGTCTAGGCATTTTAGGCAGAGGCACAGGCACTTTAGGCGTAGGCGCAGGCATTCCAGGCACATTCACAGGCTTTCTACATGCATGTGCATGCTTTGTTTGCGCAGGTGCAGGTTATTTAAATGCCGGTGTAGGCTTTGTAGGTACAGGCACATTATGTATAAACGCATGCGGAAGCTTTCTAGGTGCACGCATAAGCTGTTCAGGCGTAGGCGTAGTCTTTGTAGGCGCATGCGCAGGCTCTGTAGGCAGAAGCACAGGATTTGGAGGAGAAATTAATGGCTTTGTAGGCAAGAGGGAAGGCTTTGAAAGTGCAGGCATGGGCTTTGTAGGTGCAGGCCTGGGATTTATAGGCACAGGCGTAGGCTTTGTCTGCACGGGTGCAGGCTTTTTAGGCGCAGATGTGGGATTTGTAGGCACAATCATAGGCTTTGTAGGTGCAGACATATGCTTTGCAGGCATAGTCGGTACAGGTGCTGGATTTGTAGGCATAGTCGTAGGCTTGGTAAGCGTATGTGCAGGATTTTTAGGTGCACGTGCAAGCTTTGTAGGCATATGTGCAAGCTTTGTAGGCACAGTGGCACATTGTATAGGGAAAACATAGGCTTTGTAGGTGCATACGAAGGAATTTTAGGAGTGTATGCAGGCTTTGTAGGAGCAGGCATGGGCTTTTTAGGCATAGGAGCAAGCTTTATAGGCACATGTATAGGCTTTGTAGGTCCATTTACCTGCTTTGTAGGAATCAGAGTAGGCATTGTAGGTGCATGCGTAGGCTTTGTAGGTGCGATCCCGGGCTTTGCAAGCGCACGCGCAGGATTAATAGGCACAGGCGTGCTATTAAAAGAGGCTTTGTTGTCACATGCTTGAGCTTTTGAGGCACAGGAAAGGCTTCGTTGGTGCAAGTGCAGGCTTTGGAGGAGAAAGGGCAGGGTTCATAGCTGTAGGTGCGGGGTTCATAGGGGTAGGTGCAAGCTTTCTATGCACAGGAACAGGACTCATAGGTGCAGGCGCTGGCTACATAGGCGCAGGCACTGGCTTTGTAGGCAGAGGCGTAGGCTTTGTAGGCATAGGCATGGGATTTGTTGGAGCAGGTGCGGGCTTTTTAGGCACAAGCCTGGGCTTCATAGGCCCAGGGACGGGCTTTGTAGGCACATGTGAGGACTTCGTAGGTCCAGGAATCAGCTTTATTGGTGCATGTCTAGGCTTCATTGTTGTAAGCACAGGCTTCATATAACCATGCATTGGCTTCGTAGGCGCACGCATGAGCTTTGTACGTGCAGTCAGGGGCTTTCTAGGTATAGGCGTGGGCTTAGTAAGTGTAGGCGGAGGCTTTGCAGGTGTAGAAGCGGGCTTTTTAGGCACATGTGCGGGCTTTACACGTGTAGGTACGGGATTTGTAGATACATAAATGGGCTTTGTGGGTGCAGGTACCCACTTTGAAGGGGTAGGTACAGGCTTTATAGGCACAAGCAAAACTTTGTAGGTGCAAGGGGAGGCTTTGTAGGCATAGATGAAGACTTTGAAGGCACAAGAGGAGGCTTTGTAATCACAGGCATAGACTTTGTAGGTATAGATGCATGCTTTGTAGTCACAGTCCCAGGCTTTGTAGGCGTAGTCCCAGGCTTTGTACAAGCAGGCGCAGACTTCATAGGCACTGACACAGACTTTGTAGGCATATGTGAAGACTTCTTAGGTGCAAGTATTGGCTCTGTAGGCAGAGTGCATGCTTTGCAAGTGTAGACACAGGCTTTGTAGGCACATGCGTAGGCTTTGTAGGTGCGATTCTAACGCAATAAACGGCGCTGAAAATAGTGGTCAAACGGCCATGGTAGGTCCAGATCTAGTTCACGGCAGACAAAAAAGTACAAGTGTCCTAGTAACAAGAAAAACCCTTGTTACGGGTGAGGCTCGCTAGTCGAGCCTCACCCATCGGCCAGCGAGCGAAGCCCGCCGGCCAACAGCAAGGTCGAGGGCGAACTCGTCCCTCGACCCGAAAAAGACGCGGCACTGGCCGCACCTATCCACTAATGGCCAAACTAGGCCAGAAGTTAGCAAACCTACTCTAGTCCTAAGAAACACCTATCTGGAGGTCTCAATTAGGTTTGTTAAGCAAGGTAACAGTGTATCCTAGTGCAAGTCAAAGGACTCAATTAGGTTAGACAGCAGGCATGGACTGACGGCCGGTGGGAGACATGACGGCACGGCCAAGGAGAGGGGAGGCCGTGTGTCGTAGGATGTCTCCGGGTCTAGCGTGGATCACCACCGGCCGCCGGGTCGGCATGCACTGCACATCCACGGCCACACACGAGGCAAAAATATATACACAGGGTTATCACGCCCCCTTGGCCGAGGGTGTTGCATGCATGTAGCCAAGTTGGTGGAGTTGTACAAGAAGAGTTGAGGAGGGTAGGGCTTTGGTGAGGAAGTCTGCGAGTTGCTCATCCCCCCACTCACACCACACACTTGGACCACACCGGATTCCACTGCCTCACATACAAAATGGTGCTCAACACTAATGTGCTTCGTGCGTGGTTGCAACACACCATCATTGGCAGTGATGCGACATGCAGCCGAGTTGTCACTGTGCAGTGGTACAGGTCCCACAGGCATGCCCAGTTCCCCCAGCAGTCTGCACAACCACATGGCTTCACATGCTGCCTCACCCAACGCCATGAACTCTGCCTCAGCCAAACTGCGTGCAACACAAGACTGTTTGGCACTTTGCCAAGAGACAGGTGTCCCCCAAATGCGAACCACATACCCCCCTCGACTTCGTGCATGCCTGTCACGTGCGTAGTCACTGTCACAGTATCCATCAAGCAAGATGCCCGTGCCAGGGGTGAAGACAAGACCCAGCGAAGCAGTGTCAAACACATAGCGCATCAGCTTGAGCAATGCCTTGTGGTGTGTTGTGCGGGATTGCTGGCTGAACTGAGCTAGGGTGTTTACAGCGCATGCGATATCAGGCCGTGTGGTGGAAGAGAGGTAGGTAAGACTGCCGATGATCTGTCAGTAAAGAGTAGGGTCAGTGTCGGGGCCATAGTCTGTGGTATGTGCATCGCGAAGGTGAGCGTACATTTCAGGGCTCATGGGGGAGTGTTGCGAGGAAGGTGATGGACCAGGGAACCAAACCGTGCTGTCATTTGTGTAATGAACCGACCCTGATGCAGAGAGAGTGTGCGTGTAGCTCTGTCAGGTGTGATTGTCATGCCTAGAAAGTTGTGTGCCTCTCCTAAGTCTGTCATCCAGTAATGCGCAGTGAGCAGTGCCTTGGTGTCCTGTACAAGAGAGAGGGAGGGGGAGAGGATCAAGAGATCATCAATGTACACGATGAGAGTAATGAGGATATTGTTCACCCAACGAAGGAAAAGAGAGGGATCTGAGATACTTTGCATGAACCCCCCGCTTTCTAAGGTGCGACGTATCTCCTTGTTCCAACATCGGGGTGCTTACTTCAGCCCATACGGGGCTTTTAATAGAAGCCACACCCGGTCAGTGACATCGTCAAAACCTGGCGGTTGTTCCACATACAGCTCCTCATCCAAGGAACCATTCAAGAAGGCATTTTTCACATCCATTTGATGAACCTCCCAGTCCTCGTGAGCAGCAAATCCGAGTAGGGCACGACTCGAGGTGTACTTGCCCACTGGGGCATACGTGTCTGTAAATTCTTGGCCTGATATTTGGTGAAAGCCTTTGGCCACCAGACGTGCCTTGTATTTCTCCAAAAGGCTGTGCAGGTCCTTTTTGGCCTTGTACACCCACTTCACGTCGATTGCCTTCCTCCCGGGTGGGAGTGGGACGAGCTTGTAGAAGCCATACTCAAGTAGGGCATTCAACTCGTCGGCCATTGCCTTTTCCCACTCTGCAGCATGAGGATGACTCCTTGCTTCTTCCACTGTCAGTGGCTCTGTGAGGGGTGTTTCAGTGCTGGTGGGGCAAACAGTGTGATAGAACTGCCTGCAGTTGACTCTCGCAATATTACGCTGCGATCGACGGACAGGGTCTGACTGTACATCAGTATTTGTGTCACGGACGGGGGGAGACGCAGGGGTATGTGGTGTTGTGTGCATGTCAGTGGAGCTTGATGACGCCTCATGGACGTCATCGTTCCGGTCTGTGGACTGTGGCCTGACTGGCTGCACTCTTTCAACTGGAACAAAGACTGGAACACTGACATGCTTTGGGTATCGGTCTGGGACTGTAAGTGTTGGTGCCTGCTTCAGTGTCTTGAAGACCTTGTATGGTATGTGCTCCAAGAATGATGCATCCCGACTCTCAACAAATGAGTGATGGACCGGATCCCAAAACCTCCATGCCTTTGAGACATGAGAGACTCCAACAAAAACACACCATCGGCCACGTGGACTCAGTTTATGATTATGTTATGGTTCTGCAAACCACACACATGCCATTGTGCCCCCCACCCGAGCGGGACGTAAATCTGCCCGCTGTTTGAACCACCTTTCCCAAGGGGTGACCGACTTTGGCAGAGGTCCCTGAGGCACCCGGTTCCATACCCAAGTGATGTATTTAACGGCCTCTTCCCATAATCCAAAAGACAAGCCAGACTCAGTGTTGGGTTTTACATAAGCAGAATCTTCAGGAATCTTCAGGTGAGCTACTCTGATAGTTCAACTCTCTGGTACTGTGCTGAATTCGTTGGTGATGACCTCTCAGTTAGGAATAACTGCTTACACAAACACAGGCACTCTTGCCTTGGCAATGTCACTGACTGTGCGATTCAAGAGTATGAACTGAAGGCACAGATACATGACTCGTCTCACAAGCTTTCCAACGGTACCAAGCCTGTTCGAAATGGTTACACACAGACGAAGTAATATGAAATACAAACCTACAGCTACTTATCTGTCTACACTAGCTAGAAGCAGAAAACTACAAGTGTTGATGCAGTCCGGTCTCCTTGTGTCTTCACAGGATCTTCCGGACACCGCTCGATGATCCCCGATCATCGGCAGACCGAGGTTGGCGGATGCCCAACGCCCTCGGTGCGATCCACGGACGAGATCGTCCGAATCTGTGGTAGCTTCTTCACGATCATCGATCTGGCTCGGGCGTTTGTCTCACGATGATGGACCGACCGCACCTCTCGATTCAGCGACGGTGCCGATCAATCCAAAACGCCCTCGCAGGATGCCTGACCACAGGATCCATCTTTAGAAAGAGGAATATCTTCAGCGGTTCCTTGGTCCTTGCCACGTCAGCAACCTTGGAGTCGAGAGGAGCTCACGCTCGCACTCTCGCCTCGTCTGCCGGACCACACATCCTGTTGGTCCAAAACTTGCCGATACATATCACCGCTGGTAGAGTTATTCCATCAGCTCTCTGGAGCTCCAATAGGATGAGTAGAGGGAGTAGGGCCGCGGATGGATGGATCAGTGGGACGCCTAAAGAGGCTTGTCCACAGCCATACCATGCCCCGCCATAGAGGATAGACAGGAGGGTCGAGAGAGTGATGACGATCTCACTCTCGGCCCTCTTGTTTTTCCTTTTTGTTGATGTTGTGCCGAGCCCAGTAGATCAGTGGATCAGGATGATCTGACGGTTGTCCTTTTTCCAACATTCCCCCCCTTGTCGATCCAACGCTGATGAAGTTGGAGCCGACAAGTGGAAAAAGAAAAGAAGCCCCCCCGCGAGAAGAGAGCCGGGAGGATGGGGGCGACAAAAAGAAGAGCAGGGCGAGGCACGGGAATGCACGGCAAAAGAAATCCCCCCCCCGGGCCAACCGAGCCTCGCTGAGAGAGAAAAGGAGAGAAGTCCGGAGCAGCAAGACGCAGGGTGTACAGTGGGCCGGTGAGAACTTTTTAGCCCAGGCAACGCCCCGACGACTGAGAAATAGACCGGTCCCAACAGCACATCCTGCCCGGACTTGGGGGAGTGGGCCCCCTCCTGCGCATCCGGCCCGCAGGGTGAGCTGAACAGAGGGCAGCTCACCCATGGGGGTCTGAAAGAGAAGAGCGAACGAGCAGAATATGGACGGAGAGAAATTGCAGTTTGGAGCGGCGTGGGTCTGGCAACGAACAGGGCAGGAGGAGAGAGCGTTGGCGTTATGCGAGGACCGAGGCGCGAGAGGAAAGTAAAGCGCAGGGAGAGAGAGAGAGAGCAGCGGCAGGCAGAAGCAAGAGGAGGTGGAGAAAACGGTCGCACGCAACCCGCGTCCGTGCCAACGCCTCATGTGGGGGGCACGGAAGCGGGAAGCGACGACGGTCCCACCGAGAACAATCTCCGTCCGTCCCAACGCCTCATACGGGGGGGACGGAAAGAGAGAGCCAGGAACGAGCGGCAGCGGGAAAGAACCGAGAAGAAAGGAGACATCGCTGAGAGGAATCAGGATGAGGAGAGAAGGCCCAAGCGGGCACAGAGATGAGCGTGGCGGTCAGCAGAGAGAGCTTTGGTGAAGATGTCAGCAGTTTGGTCGACAGTGGGGAGATAGTGCATGATGACTTCGCCTTCTGCAACAGCGTCGCGAACGTAGTGGTACTGCTGACGGACGTGCTTGGTGCGGTCATGGAGAACGGGGTCCTCGGAAAGAGCAATAGCCCCTTCGTTGTCACAGTGGATGGGCGTAGGCTCGAGTTGATCAAAGCCAAGCTCGCTCAGAAGCATACGAAGCCAAACCGCCTCTCTTGTGCATTCACTCTCAGCAATGTATTCAGCTTCAGTTGAGGAGAGAGCGACCACAGACTGCTTCTTGCTGCGCCAGCTAACGGGTCCACCGTTGAGGAGAAAGACGTACCCAGAGGTGGAGCGGCTGGTGGTGTGATCACCAGAGAGGTCAGAATCGCAGAAGCCCTGGAGAACATTGTTGCCAGAGGCGTAGCGGATAGCCAGAGAAGCAGACCCACGGAGATAGCGAATGCTACGCTTGGCAGCCACAATGTGAGCAGCAGTGGGGCGCTGACAACCTTGACTGAGGAGGCAAACAACAAAGGAGAGGTCAGGTCTGGTAGCCACAGAAGCGTACATCAGGGAGCCCACCATGCGCGGAAAAGCTTCGGCATCTTCCAAGGAGGCCAAAGGTGTGGCTGCCGTGACTGGTTTGGTAAGGCCATGATCCTTGGAGAGTGGGGTGGCTTGAAGAGTGGATGTACCAAGCCCGAACTTGTCAGCCACACGTTGAACATAAGTGGCCTGGGTTAGTGTTACGTGACCGTGCAGGACGTCATGGGTGATTTGAATCCCAAGGTAGTATTTGAGAGGTCCCATGTCCGTCATCTCAAATTGGCGGGAGAGCTGCTGTTTGAGAGTATCCACAACAGAGAGGGACGGTCCAAACAAGATAAGGTCGTCCACGTAGAGAATAACACCGAGAAGATTGGACCCTCCGCGGAAGTACACGGAGTGGTCAGAGTGCAGGCGTTGGAGACCTTGGACCAAGAAGAATTCGTGGATCTTCAGGTTCCACTGTTGTGGAGCTTGCTTGAGCCCATACAGAGATTTGTTGAGCTTGCAGACATGATCGGGGTGATCTGGGGATACGAAGCCTTCTGGTTGAGTCATGTAGATAACTTCTTTGAGATCACCGTTGAGGAAGGCACTTTTGACGTCCATTTGATGGAGATGCCATTTGTTGCTAGCGGCCAGGGAGAGGATCACCCTGATGGATG
>SZWC01000354.1:50427-61226 GCA_023375785.1 Penium margaritaceum | reverse complement strand
AGGCACAAGCATGAGGCACAAGCATGAGGCACAAGCATCAGGCAAAAGCATGAGGCACAAGCATGAGGCACAAGCATCAGGCACAAGCATCAGGCAGAAGTATGATGCACAACCATGAGGCACAAGATCAGGCACAAGAATTAGGCAAAACCGTCAGGCACAAGCATCAGGAACAAGAATAAGGCACAATCATCAGGCACAAGCGTCAGGCACAAGCATCGGACAGAAGCATCAGGCACAAGCAACAGGCACAAGCATGAGGAACAAGCATGAGGCACAAGCATGAGGCACAAGCCTCAGGCACAAGAATCAGGCACAAGATTCAGGCACAAGCATCAGGCACAAGCATTAGGCACAAACATCAGGCACAATAATCAGGCACAAGTGTCAGGCACAAGTGTCAGGAACAAGCATCGGACACAAGCATCAGGCACAAGCGTCAGGTACAAGCATCAGGCACACGCATCAGGCACAAGCATCAGGACCAAGCATCAGGCACAAGCATCAGGCACAAGCATCAGGCACAAGTATCAGGCACAAGCATCAGGCACAAGCATCGGGCACAAGCACCAGGCACAAGCATCAGGCACAGGCATCAGGCTCACGCATCAGGCAGTCACATTAGGCACACGCATCAGGCACAAGCATCAGGCACAAGCAGCAGGCACAAGCATCAGGCACAAGCATCAGGGAAAAGCGTGAGGCACAAGAATCAGGCACAATCATGAGCCACAAGCAGGAGGCACAAGCATCAGGCACAAGCATCAGGGAAAAGCGTGAGGCACAAGAATCAGGCACAATCATGAGCCACAAGCAGGAGGCACAAGCATCAGGCACAAGCATCAGGGAAAAGCGTGAGGCACAAGAATCAGGCACAATCATGAGCCACAAGCAGGAGGCACAAGCATCAGGCACAAGCATCAGGGAAAAGCGTGAGGCACAAGAATCAGGCACAATCATGAGCCACAAGCAGGAGGCACAAGCATCAGGCACAAGCATCAGGGAAAAGCGTGAGGCACAAGAATCAGGCACAATCATGAGCCACAAGCAGGAGGCACAAGCATCAGGCACAAGCATCAGGGAAAAGCGTGAGGCACAAGAATCAGGCACAATCATGAGCCACAAGCAGGAGGCACAAGCATCAGGCACAAGCATCAGGGAAAAGCGTGAGGCACAAGAATCAGGCACAATCATGAGCCACAAGCAGGAGGCACAAGCATCAGGCACAAGCATCAGGGAAAAGCGTGAGGCACAAGAATCAGGCACAATCATGAGCCACAAGCAGGAGGCACAAGCATCAGGCACAAGCATCAGGGAAAAGCGTGAGGCACAAGAATCAGGCACAATCATGAGCCACAAGCAGGAGGCACAAGCATCAGGCACAAGCATCAGGGAAAAGCGTGAGGCACAAGAATCAGGCACAATCATGAGCCACAAGCAGGAGGCACAAGCATCAGGCACAAGCATCAGGGAAAAGCGTGAGGCACAAGAATCAGGCACAATCATGAGCCACAAGCAGGAGGCACAAGCATCAGGCACAAGCATCAGGGAAAAGCGTGAGGCACAAGAATCAGGCACAATCATGAGCCACAAGCAGGAGGCACAAGCATCAGGCACAAGCATCAGGGAAAAGCGTGAGGCACAAGAATCAGGCACAATCATGAGCCACAAGCAGGAGGCACAAGCATCAGGCACAAGCATCAGGGAAAAGCGTGAGGCACAAGAATCAGGCACAATCATGAGCCACAAGCAGGAGGCACAAGCATCAGGCACAAGCATCAGGGAAAAGCGTGAGGCACAAGAATCAGGCACAATCATGAGCCACAAGCAGGAGGCACAAGCATCAGGCACAAGCATCAGGGAAAAGCGTGAGGCACAAGAATCAGGCACAATCATGAGCCACAAGCAGGAGGCACAAGCATCAGGCACAAGCATCAGGGAAAAGCGTGAGGCACAAGAATCAGGCACAATCATGAGCCACAAGCAGGAGGCACAAGCATCAGGCACAAGCATCAGGCACAAGCATCAGGCAGAAGCATCAGGCACAAACATCAGGTACAAGCATCAGGCACAAGCATCGGGCACAACCATCAGGCACGAGCATCAGGCACAAGAATGAGGCACAAGCATCAGGCACAAGCATCAGGCGCAAGCATCAGGCACAAGCGTCAGGCACAAGAATCAGGCACAAGAATCAGGCACAAGAATCAGGCACGAACATGAGGCACAAGCATCAGGAACAAGCATAAGAAACAAGCATAAGGCGCAAGTATCAAGAACAAGCCTCAGGAACAAGCATGAGGCACAAGCATCGGGCACAAGCATCAGGCACAAGCATCAGGCACCAGCATCAAGCACAAGCATGAGGCACAAGCGTAGCAACAAGCACAAGGCACAAGCATCAGGCACAAGCATCAGGCACACGCATCAGGCACATACATCAGGCAAAAGGATTGGGCACGAGAATCAGGCACAAGCAGCAGGCACAAGCATCAGACAAAAGCATCAGACACAAGCATCAGCACAATCATCAGGCACAAGCCTCAGGCACAAGCATCAGGCACAAGAATCAGGCACAAGCATCAGGCACAAGCATCAGGCACAAGAATCAGGCACAAGCATCATGCTCAAGCATCAGGCTCAAGACAAAGGCACAAGCATCAAGCACACAAACCAGGCACACACATCAGGCACACACATCAGGCACAATCATCAGGCACAAGTATCAGGCACAAGCATCAGGTACAAGAATCAGGCACATAAATCAAGCACAAGCATCAAGCAAAAGCATCAGGCACAAGAATCAGGCACAATCATCATGCTCAAGCATCGACTTAAGGCACAGGCACAAGCATCAGGCACAAGCATCAGACACAAGCATCAGGCACAAGCATCCGGCACAAGAATCAGGCACAAGCATCAGGCACAAGAATCAGGCACAAGCATCAGGCAGAAGCATCAGGCCCGAGCATCAAGTACAAGCATCAGGCACCAGCATTGGGCACAAGCATCAGGCACGAGCATCAGGCACCAGCATCAGGCACAAGCGACAGGGACAAACATTAGGCACAAGCATCAGGGACAAGCATGAGGCACGAGCATCAGGCACGAGCATGAGGCACGAGCATGAGGCACAAGCATCAGGCACAAGCATCAGGCACAAGCATCAGGCACTAGATTCAGGCACTAGATTCAGGCACAAGCATCAGGCAAAAGCATCAGGCACAAGCATCGGGAACAAGAATCAGGCATACGCATCAGGCAAAAGCATTAGGCAAAAGCATCAAGCACAAGCGTTAGCACAAGCATCAGGCACAAACATCAGGCAAAAGCATCAGGCACAAGAATCAGGCACAAGTATCAGGCACAAGCATCAAACATTTGCATCAGAAAAAAGCGTCAGGCACAAGCATTAAGCACAAGCATCAGGCACAAGCATAAAGAACAAGCATGAGGCACAAGCTGCAAGCACAAGAATCAGGCACAAGAATCAGGCACAAGATTCAGGCACAAGCATCAGGCACAAGCATCAGGCACAAGAATCAGGCACACGCATCAGGCACAAGCGTCAGGCAGAGGAATCGGAAACAAGCATCAGGCACAAGAATCAGGCATAAGCATCAGGCACAAGCATCAGGCACATGCATCAGACAAAAACATCAGGCACAAGCATCAGGCACACGCATCAGGCACAAGCATCAGACACAAGCATCAGACACAAGCATCAGGCACAAGCATCAGGCACACGCATCAGGCACAAGCATCAGACACAAGCATCAGACACAAGCATCAGGCACAAGCATCAGGCACACGCATCAGGCACAAGCATCAGACACAAGCATCAGACACAAGCATCAGGCACAAGCATCAGGCACACGCATCAGGCACAAGCATCAGACACAAGCATCAGACACAAGCATCAGGCACAAGCATCAGGCACACGCATCAGGCACAAGCATCAGACACAAGCATCAGACACAAGCATCAGGCACAAGCATCAGGCACACGCATCAGGCACAAGCATCAGACACAAGCATCAGACACAAGCATCAGGCACAAGCATCAGGCACACGCATCAGGCACAAGCATCAGACACAAGCATCAGACACAAGCATCAGGCACAAGCATCAGGCACACGCATCAGGCACAAGCATCAGACACAAGCATCAGACACAAGCATCAGGCACAAGCATCAGGCACACGCATCAGGCACAAGCATCAGACACAAGCATCAGACACAAGCATCAGGCACAAGCATCAGGCACACGCATCAGGCACAAGCATCAGACACAAGCATCAGACACAAGCATCAGGCACAAGCATCAGGCACACGCATCAGGCACAAGCATCAGACACAAGCATCAGACACAAGCATCAGGCACAAGCATCAGGCACACGCATCAGGCACAAGCATCAGACACAAGCATCAGACACAAGCATCAGGCACAAGCATCAGGCACACGCATCAGGCACAAGCATCAGACACAAGCATCAGACACAAGCATCAGGCACAAGCATCAGGCACACGCATCAGGCACAAGCATCAGACACAAGCATCAGACACAAGCATCAGGCACAAGCATCAGGCACACGCATCAGGCACAAGCATCAGACACAAGCATCAGACACAAGCATCAGGCACAAGCATCAGGCACACGCATCAGGCACAAGCATCAGACACAAGCATCAGACACAAGCATCAGGCACAAGCATCAGGCACACGCATCAGGCACAAGCATCAGACACAAGCATCAGACACAAGCATCAGGCACAAGCATCAGGCACACGCATCAGGCACAAGCATCAGACACAAGCATCAGACACAAGCATCAGGCACAAGCATCAGGCACACGCATCAGGCACAAGCATCAGACACAAGCATCAGACACAAGCATCAGGCACAAGCATCAGGCACACGCATCAGGCACAAGCATCAGACACAAGCATCAGACACAAGCATCAGGCACAAGCATCAGGCACACGCATCAGGCACAAGCATCAGACACAAGCATCAGACACAAGCATCAGGCACAAGCATCAGGCACACGCATCAGGCACAAGCATCAGACACAAGCATCAGACACAAGCATCAGGCACAAGCATCAGGCACACGCATCAGGCACAAGCATCAGACACAAGCATCAGACACAAGCATCAGGCACAAGCATCAGGCACACGCATCAGGCACAAGCATCAGACACAAGCATCAGACACAAGCATCAGGCACAAGCATCAGGCACACGCATCAGGCACAAGCATCAGACACAAGCATCAGACACAAGCATCAGGCACAAGCATCAGGCACACGCATCAGGCACAAGCATCAGACACAAGCATCAGACACAAGCATCAGGCACAAGCATCAGGCACACGCATCAGGCACAAGCATCAGACACAAGCATCAGACACAAGCATCAGGCACAAGCATCAGGCACACGCATCAGGCACAAGCATCAGACACAAGCATCAGACACAAGCATCAGGCACAAGCATCAGGCACACGCATCAGGCACAAGCATCAGACACAAGCATCAGACACAAGCATCAGGCACAAGCATCAGGCACACGCATCAGGCACAAGCATCAGACACAAGCATCAGACACAAGCATCAGGCACAAGCATCAGGCACACGCATCAGGCACAAGCATCAGACACAAGCATCAGACACAAGCATCAGGCACAAGCATCAGGCACACGCATCAGGCACAAGCATCAGACACAAGCATCAGACACAAGCATCAGGCACAAGCATCAGGCACACGCATCAGGCACAAGCATCAGACACAAGCATCAGACACAAGCATCAGGCACAAGCATCAGGCACACGCATCAGGCACAAGCATCAGACACAAGCATCAGACACAAGCATCAGGCACAAGCATCAGGCACACGCATCAGGCACAAGCATCAGACACAAGCATCAGACACAAGCATCAGGCACAAGCATCAGGCACACGCATCAGGCACAAGCATCAGACACAAGCATCAGACACAAGCATCAGGCACAAGCATCAGGCACACGCATCAGGCACAAGCATCAGACACAAGCATCAGACACAAGCATCAGGCACAAGCATCAGGCACACGCATCAGGCACAAGCATCAGACACAAGCATCAGACACAAGCATCAGGCACAAGCATCAGGCACACGCATCAGGCACAAGCATCAGACACAAGCATCAGACACAAGCATCAGGCACAAGCATCAGGCACACGCATCAGGCACAAGCATCAGACACAAGCATCAGACACAAGCATCAGGCACAAGCATCAGGCACACGCATCAGGCACAAGCATCAGACACAAGCATCAGACACAAGCATCAGGCACAAGCATCAGGCACACGCATCAGGCACAAGCATCAGACACAAGCATCAGACACAAGCATCAGGCACAAGCATCAGGCACACGCATCAGGCACAAGCATCAGACACAAGCATCAGACACAAGCATCAGGCACAAGCATCAGGCACACGCATCAGGCACAAGCATCAGACACAAGCATCAGACACAAGCATCAGGCACAAGCATCAGGCACACGCATCAGGCACAAGCATCAGACACAAGCATCAGACACAAGCATCAGGCACAAGCATCAGGCACACGCATCAGGCACAAGCATCAGACACAAGCATCAGACACAAGCATCAGGCACAAGCATCAGGCACACGCATCAGGCACAAGCATCAGACACAAGCATCAGACACAAGCATCAGGCACAAGCATCAGGCACACGCATCAGGCACAAGCATCAGACACAAGCATCAGACACAAGCATCAGGCACAAGCATCAGGCACACGCATCAGGCACAAGCATCAGACACAAGCATCAGACACAAGCATCAGGCACAAGCATCAGGCACACGCATCAGGCACAAGCATCAGACACAAGCATCAGACACAAGCATCAGGCACAAGCATCAGGCACACGCATCAGGCACAAGCATCAGACACAAGCATCAGACACAAGCATCAGGCACAAGCATCAGGCACACGCATCAGGCACAAGCATCAGACACAAGCATCAGACACAAGCATCAGGCACAAGCATCAGGCACACGCATCAGGCACAAGCATCAGACACAAGCATCAGACACAAGCATCAGGCACAAGCATCAGGCACACGCATCAGGCACAAGCATCAGACACAAGCATCAGACACAAGCATCAGGCACAAGCATCAGGCACACGCATCAGGCACAAGCATCAGACACAAGCATCAGACACAAGCATCAGGCACAAGCATCAGGCACACGCATCAGGCACAAGCATCAGACACAAGCATCAGACACAAGCATCAGGCACAAGCATCAGGCACACGCATCAGGCACAAGCATCAGACACAAGCATCAGACACAAGCATCAGGCACAAGCATCAGGCACACGCATCAGGCACAAGCATCAGACACAAGCATCAGACACAAGCATCAGGCACAAGCATCAGGCACACGCATCAGGCACAAGCATCAGACACAAGCATCAGACACAAGCATCAGGCACAAGCATCAGGCACACGCATCAGGCACAAGCATCAGACACAAGCATCAGACACAAGCATCAGGCACAAGCATCAGGCACACGCATCAGGCACAAGCATCAGACACAAGCATCAGACACAAGCATCAGGCACAAGCATCAGGCACACGCATCAGGCACAAGCATCAGACACAAGCATCAGACACAAGCATCAGGCACAAGCATCAGGCACACGCATCAGGCACAAGCATCAGACACAAGCATCAGACACAAGCATCAGGCACAAGCATCAGGCACACGCATCAGGCACAAGCATCAGACACAAGCATCAGACACAAGCATCAGGCACAAGCATCAGGCACACGCATCAGGCACAAGCATCAGACACAAGCATCAGACACAAGCATCAGGCACAAGCATCAGGCACACGCATCAGGCACAAGCATCAGACACAAGCATCAGACACAAGCATCAGGCACAAGCATCAGGCACACGCATCAGGCACAAGCATCAGACACAAGCATCAGGCACAAGCATCAGGCACAAGCATCAGGCACAAGTATCAGGCACAAGCATCAGGCACAAGCATAAGGCACAAGTATGACGCACAAGCATGAGGCACAAGAATCAGGCACAAGCATCAGGCAAAAGCATCAGGCACAAGAATCTGGCACAGGAATCAGGCACAATCATCAGGCACAAGCGTCAGACACAAGCATCGGACACAAGAATCAGGCACAACCAACAGGCACAAGCATGAGGAACAAGCATGAGGCACAAGCATCAGGCACAAGCATCAGGCCCAAGAATCAGGCACAAGATTCAGGCACATGCATCAGGCACAAGCATCAGGCACAAGCATCAGGCACAAGCATCAGGCACAAGTGTTAGGCACAAGTGTCAGGCACAAGTGTCAGGCACAAGCATCGGACACAAGCATCAGGCACAAGCATCAGGTACAAGCATCAGGCACAAGCATCAGGCACAAACATCAGGCACAAGCATCAGGCACAAGCATCAGGCACAAGCATCAGGCACAAGAATCAGGCACAAGCATCAGGCACAAGAATCAGGCACAAGGATGTCGCACAAGCATGAGGCACAAGAATCAGGCACAAGCATCAGGCAAAAGCATCAGGCACAAGCATCAGGCACAATAATCAGGCACAATCATCAGGCACAGGCGTCAGGCACAAGCATCGGACACAAGCATCAGGCAAAAGCATCTGGCATAAGCATCAGGCACAAGCATCAGGCACAAGCATCAGGCACAAGCATCAGGCACAAGCATCAGGCACAAGCATCAGGCACAAACATCAGGCACAAGCATCAGGCACAAGCGTCAGGCACAAGCATCGGACACAAGCATCAGGCACAAGCATCTGGCATCAGCATCAGGCACAAGCATCAGGCACAAGCGTCAGGCACAAGCATCGGACACAAGCATCAGGCACAAGCATCTGGCATCAGCATCAGGCACAAGCATCAGGCACAAGCGTCAGGCACAAGCATCGGACACAAGCATCAGGCACAAGCATCTGGCATCAGCATCAGGCACAAGCATCAGGCACAAGCGTCAGGCACAAGCATCGGACACAAGCATCAGGCACAAGCATCTGGCATCAGCATCAGGCACAAGCATCAGGCACAAGCGTCAGGCACAAGCATCGGACACAAGCATCAGGCACAAGCATCTGGCATCAGCATCAGGCACAAGCATCAGGCACAAGCGTCAGGCACAAGCATCGGACACAAGCATCAGGCACAAGCATCTGGCATCAGCATCAGGCACAAGCATCAGGCACAAGCGTCAGGCACAAGCATCGGACACAAGCATCAGGCACAAGCATCTGGCATCAGCATCAGGCACAAGCATCAGGCACAAGCGTCAGGCACAAGCATCGGACACAAGCATCAGGCACAAGCATCTGGCATCAGCATCAGGCACAAGCATCAGGCACAAGCATTAGGCACAAGCATGAAGCAGAAGCATCAGGCACAAGCATCAGGCACAAGCATTAGGCACAAGCTTCAGGCACAAGCTTCAGGCAAAGGAATCAGGCACGAACATCAGGCACAAGCATCAGGCACAAGCGTAATACAGAAGCATAAGGCACAAGCATGAGCCACAAGCATGAGGCACAAGCATTTGGCACAAGCATCAGGCACAAGCATGAGGCACAAGCATGAGGCACAAGCATCAGGCACATGCATCAAGCACAATCATCAGGCACAAGCTTCAGGCACAAGAATGCGGCACGGGCATCAGGTACAAGAATCAGGCACAATCATCAAGCACAAGCATGAGGCACAAGAAGCAGGCACAAGCATCAGGCACAAGAATCAGGAACAAGCATCAGGCACACGCATCAGGCACAGGCATCAGGCACAAACATCAGGCACAAGCAGCAGGCACAAGCGTGAGGCACAAGCATGAGGCACAAGCATGAGCCACAAGCACGAGGCACAAGCATCAGGAAGTAGCATGAGGCACACGCACCAGGCACACACATAAGAAACAGACATCAGGCACAAGCATCAGGCACAAGCATCAGGCACAAGCATCAAGCACAAGCATCAGGCACAAGCATCAGGCACAAGCATCAGGCACAAGCATCCAGCACAAGCATGAGGCCAAGCATCAGGCAGAAGTGTCAGCACAAGCATCAGGCACAAGAACCAGGCACAAGCATGAGGCACAAGCATGAGGCACAAGCATCAGGCACAAGCATCAGGCACAAGAATCAGGAACAAGCATCAGGAACAAGCATCAGGCACAAGAACCAGGCACAAGCATCAGGCACAAGCGTCAGGCACAAGCATTAGGCACAAGCATCAGGCACAAGCATGAGGCACAAGCATGAGGCACAAGCATGAGGCACGAGCATCAGGCAGACGAATCAGACACAAGGTTCAGGCACAAGAATCAGGCACAGGCATAGGGCACAATCCTCAGGCACAACAAGCAGGCAAACGCATCAGGCACAAGCATCAGGCACAAGTATCAGGCACTAAAATCAGGCAAAAGCATCAGGCACAAGCGTTAGGCACAAACGTCAGGCACAACCACATTACACACGCATCAGGCACAAGCAACAGTCACAAGCATCAGGCACAAGCATCAGGAACAAGCATGAGGCACAGGCATGAGGCTGAATCATCAGGCACGAGTGAAATGCATATGCGTCAGGCTCAAGAATCAGGCACAAGCATCAGGCACAAGCATCAGGCAGAAGCATCAGGCACAAGCATCAGGCAAAAGCGTCAGGCACAAGCATCACGTAAAAGCATCAGGAACATGCATCAGGCACAAACATCAGG
>SZWC01000354.1:22601-38783 GCA_023375785.1 Penium margaritaceum | reverse complement strand
GAGAGAGAGAGAGAGAGAGAGAGAGAGAGAGAGAAAGAAGGGTGTAGAGAAATAAAGAAGGATATGTATCATTTGAGAGGGACAAACAAACCAGAAATGATGGACAAAAATATGAGATCACACTACTTGTGTGCACTCGTTATAGAGTGCATGGTGTTAGTCCATAAAGTTGGAGCGCACTAGTCGAGTGCACTGGAAATCCAGTGCGTGATTTCCCCACCATTGGCCATACATGCACAGGCATCAGGCACAAGCTTCAGGCACAAGGATCAGGCAAAAGCATCAGGCACAAGCATCAGGTACAAGCATCAGGCACAAGGATCGGGCACAAGAATCAGGCTCGAGCATCAGGCACAAGAATCAAGCACAAGCATCAGGCACAAGCATCAGGCACAAGCATCGGGCACAAGAATCAGACACAAGCATTAGGCAAAAGCCTCAGGCACAAGAATCAGGCAACATAATCAGTCACAAGAATCAGGCACAAGCATGAGGCACAAGCATCAGGCACAAGCATCAGGCGGAAGCATCAGGCACAAGCGTCAGGAACAATCACGAGGCACAAGCATCAGGCACAAGCATCAGGCACAAGCATCAGGCACAAGCATCAGGCGGAAGCATCAGGCACAAGCGTCAGGCACAAGCATCAGGCACAAGCATCGGGCACAAGCATGACGCACAAGCATCAGGCACAAGCATCAGGCGGAAGCATCAGGCACAAGCGTCAGGCACAAGCATCAGGCACAAGCATCGGGCACAAGCATGACGCACAAGCATCAGGCACAAGCATCAGGCGGAAGCATCAGGCACAAGCGTCAGGCACAAGCATCAGGCACAAGCATCGGGCACAAGCATGACGCACAAGCATCAGGCACAAGCATCAGGCGGAAGCATCAGGCACAAGCGTCAGGCACAAGCATCAGGCACAAGCATCGGGCACAAGCATGACGCACAAGCATCAGGCACAAGCATCAGGCGGAAGCATCAGGCACAAGCGTCAGGCACAAGCATCAGGCACAAGCATCGGGCACAAGCATGACGCACAAGCATCAGGCACAAGCATCAGGCGGAAGCATCAGGCACAAGCGTCAGGCACAAGCATCAGGCACAAGCATCGGGCACAAGCATGACGCACAAGCATCAGGCACAAGCATCAGGCGGAAGCATCAGGCACAAGCGTCAGGCACAAGCATCAGGCACAAGCATCGGGCACAAGCATGACGCACAAGCATCAGGCACAAGCATCAGGCGGAAGCATCAGGCACAAGCGTCAGGCACAAGCATCAGGCACAAGCATCAGGCACAAGCATCAGGCACAAGAATCAGGCACAAGCATCAGCACAAGCATCAGCCACAAGCATCAGGCACAAGCATCAGCCAAAATAATCAGGCACAAGAATCAGGCACAAGCATCAGGCACAAGCATCAGGCACAAGTACAAGGCACAAGCCTCAGGCACAAGCATGAGGCACAAGCATCAGGCACAAGCATGAGGAACAAGCATGAGGTACAAGAATCAGGCACAAGAATCAGGCACAAGAATCAGGCACAAGATTCAGGCACAAGCAACAGGCACAAGAATCAGGCACAAGCATCGGACACAAGCATCAGGCACAAGAATCAGACAAAAGCATCAGGCACAAGCATCAGGCACAAGAATCAAACACAAGCATCAGGCACAAGCATCAGGCACACGCATCAGGCACAAGCATCAGGCACAAGCACAGGCACAAGAATCAGGCACAAGAATCAGGCACAAGCATCAGGCACAAGCATCAGGCACATACATCAGGCACAAGCATCAGGCACAAGCATCAGGCACCAGCATCAGGGACAAGCATCAGGCACAAGCATGAGGAACAAGCATGAGGCACAAGCATGAGGAACAAGCATCAGGCACAAGAATCAGGCACAAGATTCAGGCACAAGCATCAGGCACAAGCATGAGGCTTTAGCATCAGGAAAAAGAATCAGGCACAAACTACAGGCACAAGCATCATGCACAAGCATCAGGCACAAGAATCAGGCACAAGCATCAGGAACAAGCGTTAGACACGAGCTTCAGGCACAAGCATCGGACAAAAGCATCAGGCACAAGCATCAGGCAAAAGCATCAGGCACAAGCATCAGGAACAAGCATCAGGCACAAGCATCCGGCACAAGCATCAGGCAAAAGCATCAGGCAGATGCATCGGGCACAAGAATCAGGCACGAGTATCAGGCACAAGCATCAGGCACAAGCATCAGGAACAAGCATCAGGGAAAAGCATCAGGTACAAGCACCAGGCACAAGCATCAGGCACGAGCATCAGACTCGAGCATCAGGCTCAAGAATCAGGCACAAGCATCAGGCACAAGCATGAGGCACAAGCATGAGGCACAATCATCAGGCACAAGCATTAGGCACCAGCTTTAGGCAAGAGTATCAGGCACAAGAATCAGGCACAAAAATCGGGCACAAGCATCAGGCACAAGCGTGAGACACAAGCATGAGGCACAAGCATGAGCCACAAGCACAAGACAAAAGCATCAGGCACACGCATCAGGCACAAGCATGAGGCACAAGCATCAGGCACAAGCATTAGGCACAAGAATGAGGCACAAGCATGAGGCACGAGCTTCAGGCAAAAGAATCAGGCACAAGCATCAAACACAAGCATGAGGCACAAGCATCAGGCGCAAGCATCAGGCACAAGCGTCAGGAACAAGCATCAGGCACAAGCATCAGGCACAAACATCAGGCACAAACATCAGGCACAAGCATCAGGAAGAAGCATCAGGCACAAGCATCCGGCACAAGAATCAGGCAGAAGCAATGCCACAACCATCAGGCACAAGAATCAGGCAAAATCATCAGGCACAAGCATCAGGCACAAGATTCAGGCACAAGCATCTGGCATAAGCATAAGGCACAAGCATCAGGCACAAGAATCAGGCACAAGCAACGGGCACAAGAATCAGGCACAAGCATCAGGAACAAGGATCAGGCACAAGCATAAGGCACAAGCATCAGGAACAAGCATCAGGCAGAAGCATCAGGCACAAGCATCAGGCACAAGCGTGAGGCACAAGCATCAGGCACAAGCATCAGGCACACGCATCAGGCACAAGCATCAGGCACAAGCATCAGGCATAAGCATCGTGCACAAGCATCAGGCACAAGCATCAGGCACAAGGATCAGGCACAAGCATCAGAAACACGCATCAGGCACAAGCATAAGGCACAGGCATCAAGCACAAGCATCAGGCACAAGCATCAGGCACAAGCTTCATGCACAAGCATCAGGCTGAAGACACAGGCGCAAGCATCAGGCACAAGCATCAGGCACACGCATCAGGCACAAGCATCAGGCACAAGAATCAGGCACAAGCATCAGGCAAAAGAATGAGGCTCAAGCACCAGGCACACGCATCAGGCAGAAGCATCAGGCACAAGCATCAGGTACAAGAATCAGGCACAAGCATCGGGCACAACCATCAGGCACAAGCATCAGGCAGAAGAATCAGGTACAAGCACCAGGTACAAGCATAAGGTACAAGCAAAAGGAAGAAGCATCAGGCACAAGCATCAGGCACAACCATCAGGAACAAGCGTCAGGCACAAGCATCAGGCACAAGAATCGGGCACAAGAATCAGGCACAAGAATCAGAAACGAGCATCAGGCACAAGGATCAGGCACAAGCATCAGGCACAAGCATCAGGCACAAGCGGCAAGAACAAGCATGAGGCACAAGCATCAGGAACAAGCATCAGGCACAAGCATCAGGCACAAGCATCAAGCACAAGCGTGAGGCACAAGCATGAGGCATAACCATGAGCCACAAGCACGAAGCACAAGCATCAGGCATACGTATCAGGCTCACACATCAGGCACACACGTCAGGCACAAGCATCAGGCACAAGCATCAGGCACAAGCATCATGCACAAGCATCAGGCACAAGAATCAGGCACCAGCATCAGGCACAGGCATCAGGCACAAGCATCAGGCACAAGCATGAGGTACAAGCATCAGCACAAGCATCAGGCACAAGCATCAGGCACAAGCATGAGGTACAAGCATCAGCACAAGCATCAGGCACAAGCATCAGGCACAAGCATCAGGCACCAGGATCAGGGACAAGCATCAGGCACAAGCATGAGGAACAAGCATGAGGCACAAGCATCAGGCGCAAGCATAAGGCACAAGAAGCAGGCACACTATTCATGCACAAGCATCGGGCACAAGCATTAGGCACAAGCATCAGGCACAAGAAGCAGGCACAAGCATCGGGCACAAGCATGAGGCACAGGCATCAGGCACAAGCGTCAGGCACAAGAATTAGGCACAAGCTTTTGGCACAAGCATCAGGCACAAGAATCAGACACAAAAATCAGGCACAAGCATCAGGCACAAGCATCTGGCAGAAGCATCAGGCACAAGCATCAGGCACAAGCATGAGGCACAAGCATCAGGCACAAGCATCAGGCAGAAGCATCAGGCACAAGCATCAGGCACAAGCATCAGGCAGAAGCATCAGGCACAAGCAAGAGGCACAAGCATGAGGCACAAGCATCAGGCACAAGCATCAGGCACAAGCATCAAGCACAAGCATGAGGCACAAGCATCAGGCACAAGCATCAGGCAGAAGCATCAGGCACAAGCATCAGGCACAAGCATCAGGCACAAGCATGAGGCACGAGAATCAGGCACAAGAATCAGGCACGAGCATCAAGAACAAGCATGAGGCAAAAGTATCAGGCGCAAGCGTCAGGCACAAGGATCAGGAACAAGCAGCAGGCACAAGCGTCAGGCACAAGCATCAGGCACAAAAATCAGGCACAAGCATCAGGCACAAGCGTGAGGCAATACATTAGGAACAACCATGAACCACAAGCACGAGGCACAAGTATCAGGCACAAGCATAAGGCACACGCACCAGGCCCACGCATCAGGCACACACATCAGGCACAAGAATCAGGCACAAGCATCAGGCACAAGAAGCAGGCACACGATTCAGGCACAAGCATCGGGCACAAGCATCCGGCACAAGCATCAGGCACAAGAATCAGGCACAAGCATCAGGCACAAGCATCAGGCACAACCATCAGGCACAAGCATCAGGTACAAGCATCAGGCACAAGCATCAGGCACAAGCACAGGGCACAAGATTCAGGCACAGGCATCAGGCGCAAACATTAGGCACAAGCATCAGGCACAAGCATCAGCACAAGAATCAGGCACAAGCATCAGGCACAAGCATCAGGCACAAGCATCAGAAACAAGTGTCAGGCTCAAGCATTAGGCACAAGCATCAGGCACAAGCATGAGGAACAAGCATGAGGCACAAGCATCAGGCACAAGCATCAGGCACAAGAATCAGGCAAAAGATTCAGGCACAAGCATCAGGCACAAGCATTGGGCAGAAGAATCAGGCACAAGAATCAGGCACAAGCATCAGACACAATCATCAGGCACAAGCATCAGGCACAAGTATCAGGCACAAGAATCAGGCACAAGCATCAGGCACAAGCGTCAGGCACAAGTGTCAGGCATAAGCATCGGACACAAGCATCACGCACAAGCATCAGGCACAAGCATCGGGCACAAGCATAAGGCACAAGCATCAAGCACAAGTATGACGCACAAGCATGAGGCACTAGCATGAAGCACAAGAATCAGGCAAAAGCATCGGGAACAAGCATCATGCACAAGCATCAGGCAAAAGCATCAGGCACAAGTATCAGGCACAAGCATCAGGAACAAGCATCTGGCTGAAGACTCAGGCACAAGCATCAAGCACAAGCATCAAGCACAAGAAGAGGCACACGCATCATGCACAAGCATCAGGCTCAAAACGCAGGCACAAGCATCAGGCAAAAACATCAGGCACAAGCATCAGGCACAAGCATCAGGCACAAGCATCAGGCACAAGCATCAGGCACACGCATCAGGCACAAGCATCAGGCACGAGCATCAGGCACAAGGATCAGGCACAAGCATCAAGCACAGGCATTAGGCACAAGCATCAGGCACAAGCATCACGCACAAGCATCAGGCACAAGCATCACGCACAAGCATCAGGCACAAGCATCACGCACAAGCATCAGGCACAAGCATCACGCACAAGCATCAGGCACAAGCATCACGCACAAGCATCAGGCACAAGCATCACGCACAAGCATCAGGCACAAGCATCACGCACAAGCATCAGGCACAAGCATCACGCACAAGCATCAGGCACAAGCATCACGCACAAGCATCAGGCACAAGCATCACGCACAAGCATCAGGCACAAGCATCACGCACAAGCATCAGGCACAAGCATCACGCACAAGCATCAGGCACAAGCATCACGCACAAGCATCAGGCACAAGCATCACGCACAAGCATCAGGCACAAGCATCACGCACAAGCATCAGGCACAAGCATCACGCACAAGCATCAGGCACAAGCATCACGCACAAGCATCAGGCACAAGCATCACGCACAAGCATCAGGCACAAGCATCACGCACAAGCATCAGGCACAAGCATCACGCACAAGCATCAGGCACAAGCATCACGCACAAGCATCAGGCACAAGCATCACGCACAAGCATCAGGCACAAGCATCACGCACAAGCATCAGGCACAAGCATCACGCACAAGCATCAGGCACAAGCATCACGCACAAGCATCAGGCACAAGCATCACGCACAAGCATCAGGCACAAGCATCACGCACAAGCATCAGGCACAAGCATCACGCACAAGCATCAGGCACAAGCATCACGCACAAGCATCAGGCACAAGCATCACGCACAAGCATCAGGCACAAGCATCACGCACAAGCATCAGGCACAAGCATCACGCACAAGCATCAGGCACAAGCATCACGCACAAGCATCAGGCACAAGCATCACGCACAAGCATCAGGCACAAGCATCACGCACAAGCATCAGGCACAAGCATCACGCACAAGCATCAGGCACAAGCATCACGCACAAGCATCAGGCACAAGCATCACGCACAAGCATCAGGCACAAGCATCACGCACAAGCATCAGGCACAAGCATCACGCACAAGCATCAGGCACAAGCATCACGCACAAGCATTAGGCACAAGCATCAGGCACAAGCATCAGCACAAGCATCAGGCACAAGCATCAGGAAAAATCATCAGGCAAAAGCATTAGGCACAAGAATCAGGCACAAGCATCAGGCACAAGCATCAGGAACAAGCATAAGGCACAAGCATCAGGTACAAGAATCAGGCACAAGCATCAGGCACAAGCATCAGGCACAAGCACCAGACACAAGCATCAGGCACAAGTATCAGGCACAAGCATCAGGAACAAGCATCAGGCACAAGTGCCAGGCACAAAAATCAAGCACAAGAATCAGGCACAAGCATCATGCTCACGCATCAGGCTAGAGACACAGGCACAAGCAACAGGCACAAGCATCAGGCACAAGCATCAGGCACAAGCATCAGGCACAAGCATCGGGCACAAGAATCAGGCACAAGAATCAGGCAAAAGAATCAGGCACAAGCATCAGGCAGAAGGAACAGGCACAAGAACCAGGTACAAGCATCAGGCACAAGCATCGGGCACAAGCATCAGGCACGAGCATCAGGCACAAGAATCAGGCACCATTTATGGTTAATCGCCTCTAAAACATACACTCTTCATACAGTGTACATGTCACATGTATGCCTTTGGAAATTTCATGTTACCTTCGTGGAAGTTTCAGTACAATTTACCTTACTACGTATGTTCATACATATAAGAATGTACTTGTATGATTTAACACACGAACATTCTTGGAAGGCTTGTAATTAAGTTTTAAACACTCAACAAGTACCATGCTTTCTTTTTCCACAACTCAATTTACAGTTTGCTTACACAGACGTACATTTGTACTTAGACCTTTAAAGGAGTGTCTATGTTCAGTGTATCTTATGGACATATAGAAAATACACGAAGTGTACAATACACTTAGTGTATTTTTTACATGTCCGTGAGATACACAGATCATATACACTTCCCTAATACACTCTGCCCTTTTTGAGGGGGGGTGGATATCCAGCTCCCATGTTGCCCCTCCTCCCTCGAAAAGAGGCAAAGTGTATTGGAAGAGTGTCTATGACCTGTGTATCTCGTGGACATGTGGAAAATACACAAAGTGTATAATACAATTGGTATATTTTTCACATGTCCGTGAGGTACACAGATCATATACACTCCCGTAATACACTTTTCCCTTTTTAGGGGGGGAGGATATCCCGCTCCCATGTTCCCCCCTCCCCTCCAAACAGGTAAGTGTATTGGGGGAGTGTATATGATCTGTGTATCTCAAGGACATGTGAAAAATACACCAAGTGTATAATACACTTAGTGTATTTTTCATACGTCCGTGAGATACACAGATCATATACACTCCCCTAATACACTCTGTCCCTTTGAGGGGGGGGATATCCAGCTCCCATGTTGCCCCCCCCCTCCAAACAGGCAAAGTGTATTGGAGGAGTGTCTATGATCTGTGTATCTCATGGACACTTGGAAAATACACTAAGTGTATAATACACTTGGTGTATTTTTCACATGTCCGTGAGATACACAGATCATATACACTCCCCTAATACACTTTTCCCTTTTTAGGGGAGGAGGATCTCCCGCTCCCATGTTGCCCCCCCCTCCCTCCAAACAAGTAAAGTGTATTGGGGGAGTGTGTATGATCTGTGTATCTCACGGACATGTGAAAAAAAAACTAAGTGTATAATACACTTACTGCATTTTTCACATGTCCGTGAGATACACAGATCATATACACTCCCCTAATACACTCTGCCCCTTTGAGGGGGGGGGGGATATCCAGCTCCCATGTTGCCCCCCCCTCCAAACAGGCAAAGTGTATTGGAGGAGTGTCTATGATCTGTGTATCTCATGGACACGTGGAAAATACATGAATTGTATAATACACTTGGTGTATTTTTCATATTTCCGTGAGATACACAGATCATATACACTCCCCAATACACTTTTCCTTTTTAGGGGGGGAGGATATACCACTCCCATGTTGCCCCCCCCCTCCAAACAGGTAAAGTGTGAAAAACAAACTAAGTATTTTATACACTTAGTGTATTTTTCACATGTCTGTGAGATACACAGATCATAGACACTCCCCCAAGACTCTTTACTCTTTTGGAGGGAGGGGGATCTCCGGCTCCCATGTCCCCCCCCCCCCACAAGTAAAGTGTGTTGGGAGAGTGTCTATGATATGTGTATCTCACAAACATGTGAAACATAAAGTAAGTGTATAATACACTTAGTGTATTTTTCACATGTTCGTGAGATACACAGATCATACACACTCCCCTAATACACTTTGCCCTTTTTCAAGAGGGGGGGAGGATCTCCTGCTCACATGTTATCCCCCCTCTCCAAACAAGTAAAGTGCATTCGAGGAGTGTCTATGATTTGTGTATCTCACGGACATGTGAAAAATACACAAAGTGTATAATACACTTTGTGTATTTTTCACATGTCCGTGAGATACACAGATCATATACACTCCCCTAATACACTTTGCCCTTTTGGAGGGGGGGGGGGGTATCCGGCTCCCATGTAGCCCCTCCCTCTCCCAAACAGGTAGAGTGTATTGGGGAGGTGTATGATCTGTGTATCTCACAGACATGTGAAAAATACACTAAGTATGATACACTTAGTGTATTTTTCACATGTCCGTGAGATACACATATCATATACACTCCACTAATATACTTTGCCCTTTTGAAGAGGGGGGGGATCTCCAGCTCCGATGTTGCTGCCTCCCCCCCTCCAAACAGGTAAGTAAAAAAATTAGGTACATTGGAATTCAAATGTCACAATAAAGAAAACCCTTAATTTATAAACGCTGAAAATGTATTCCCATAACACACATTGTTTGGTGAACACGTATCTCTGAACCGTAAGGATACCTCCTAGAAGCTTCCTGTATATATATGTAATACATAGATCATGCAATGTATAAAAGAGGAACGATTAACCATACCTCTCAGGCACAAGCATCAGGCACAAGTATCAGGCACAAGCATCAGGCACAAGCATCAGCACAAGCATCAGCACAAGCATCAGGCAAAAGCATCAGGTACAAGCGTCAGGCACAAGAATCGGACACAAGCATCAGGCACAAGCATCAGGCACATGCATCAGGCACAAGCATCAGGCACAAGCATCACGCAAAAGCAGCAGGCACAAGCATCAGGAACAAGCATCAGGCACATGAATAAGGCACAAGCATCAAGAACAAGCATCAGGCACAAGCATCAGGCACAAGCATCAGGCACAAGCACCAGGCACAAGCATCATGTACAATCATCAGGAACAAGCATCGGGCACAAGCATCGGGCACGAGCATCAGGAAAACGAATCAGGCGAAATCATCAGGCAGAAGCATGAGGCACAAGAATCAGGCACAAGCATCAGGCACAAGCATTATGCACAAGCTTCAGGCACAAGCATCAGGCACAAGAATCAGGCACAAAAATCAGGCACGAGCATCAGGCACAAGCGTGAGACACAAGCATGACGCACAAGCATGAGCCACAAGCACGAGGCACAAGCATCAGGCACAAGCATCAGGATCAAGCATCAGGCACAAGCATCAGACACGACCATCAGGAACAAGAAAAAGGCACAAGAATCAAGCACAAGCATAAGGCACAAGAATCAGGCGCAAGCATCAGGCACAAGCGTCAGGAACAAGCATGAGGCACAAGCATCAGGCACAAATATCACGCACCATCATCAGGCAGAAGCGTCAGGCACAAGCATATGGAATAAGCATGAGCCACAAGCACGAGGCACAAGCATCTGGCACAAGCATCAGGCAAAAGCATCAGGCACAAGCATCCGGCACAAGCATCAGGCACAAGCATCAAGCACAAGCATCAGCAGAAGCATCAGGCACAAGAATCAGGAAAAAGCATGAGGCACAAGCATCAGGCACAAGCATCAGGCACAAGCATCAGGCACAAGCATCAGCACAAGCAGCAGCAGAAGCATCAGGCACAAGCATCAGGCACAAGCAGCAGGCACAAGAATCAGGCACAAGCATCAGGCTCAAGCATCAGGCACAAGCATCAGGTACAAGCATCAGGCACAAGCATCAGGCACAAGTATCAGGCACAAGTATCAGGCACAAGTATCAGGCACAAGTATCAGGCACAAGTATCAGGCACAAGTATCAGGCACAAGTATCAGGCACAAGTATCAGGCACAAGTATCAGGCACAAGTATCAGGCACAAGTATCAGGCACAAGTATCAGGCACAAGTATCAGGCACAAGTATCAGGCACAAGTATCAGGCACAAGTATCAGGCACAAGTATCAGGCACAAGTATCAGGCACAAGTATCAGGCACAAGTATCAGGCACAAGTATCAGGCACAAGTATCAGGCACAAGTATCAGGCACAAGTATCAGGCACAAGTATCAGGCACAAGTATCAGGCACAAGTATCAGGCACAAGTATCAGGCACAAGTATCAGGCACAAGTATCAGGCACAAGTATCAGGCACAAGTATCAGGCACAAGTATCAGGCACAAGTATCAGGCACAAGTATCAGGCACAAGTATCAGGCACAAGTATCAGGCACAAGTATCAGGCACAAGTATCAGGCACAAGTATCAGGCACAAGTATCAGGCACAAGTATCAGGCACAAGTATCAGGCACAAGTATCAGGCACAAGTATCAGGCACAAGTATCAGGCACAAGTATCAGGCACAAGTATCAGGCACAAGTATCAGGCACAAGTATCAGGCACAAGTATCAGGCACAAGTATCAGGCACAAGTATCAGGCACAAGTATCAGGCACAAGTATCAGGCACAAGTATCAGGCACAAGTATCAGGCACAAGTATCAGGCACAAGTATCAGGCACAAGTATCAGGCACAAGTATCAGGCACAAGTATCAGGCACAAGTATCAGGCACAAGTATCAGGCACAAGCATCAGGCACAAGCATCAGGCACAAGCATCGGGCACAAGAATCAGGCACAAGTATCAGGCACAAGCATCAGGCACAAGCATCAGGCACAAGCACCAGGCACAAGCATCAGGTACAAGCATCAGAAACAAGCATCAGGTACAAGCATCAGGCACGAGCATCAGGCACAAGAATCAGGCACAATCATCAGGCACAAGCATCAGGCACAAACATCAGGCACAAGCATCAAACACAAGCATTATGCACAAGCTTCAGGCACAAGCATCAGGCACAAGAATCAGGCACAAACATCAGGCACAAGCATCGGGCACAAGCGTGAAACACAAAAATGACGCACAAGCATGAGCCACAAGCACGAAGCACAAGTATTGGGGACAAGCATCAGGGACAAACATGAGGCACAAGCATGAGGCACAAGTTTCAGGCATAAGCAACAGGCACAATCATCAGGCACAAGCATAAAGTACAAGCATCAGGCACAAGCATGCGGCACGAGCATCAGGCGCAAGAATCAGGCACAATCATCAAGCACAAGCATGAGGCACAAGCATCAGGTGAAAGCATCAGGCACAAGCGTCAGGAACAAGAATCAGGCACAAGCATCAAGCTCAAGCATCAGGCACAAACATCAGGGACAAGCATCAGGCACAAGCGTGAGGAATAAGCATGAGGCACAAGCATGAGCCACAAGCACGAGGCACAAGCATCAGGTACAAGCATCCGGCACACGCACCAGGTACACGCATCAGGAAAAGACATCAGGCACAAGCATCAGGCACAAGCATCAGGCACAAGCAACAGGCACAAGCATCAGGCACAAGAATCCAGCACAAGCATCAGGCCTAGCATCAGCCAGAAGAATCAGCACAAGAATCAAGCACAATAATCAGGCAAAAGCATCAGGCACAAGAATCAGGCACAAGCATCAGGCACAAGAATCAAGCACAATAATCAGGCAAAAGCATCAGGCACAAGAATCAGGCACAAGCATCAGGCACAAGAATCAGGCACAAGTATCAGGCACAAGCATCAGGCACAAGCGTTAGGCACAAGCATTAGGCACAAGCATCAGGCACAAGCATGAGGCACAACCATGAGGCACAAGCATCAGGAACAAGCATCAGGCACAAGAATCAGGCACAAAATTCAGGAACAAACATCAAGCACAAGCATCAGGCACAAGCATAAGACACAAGCATCAGGTACAAGAATCAGGCACACCAATCAGGCACAAGCATCAGGCACAAGCATCAGGCACAAGTATCGGGTACAAGAATCAGGCACAAGTATCAGGCACAAGCAATAGGTACAAGCATAAGGCACAAGCATCAGCAAAAGCATCAGGCACAAGCATCAGGCACAAGAATCAGGCAAAAGCATCAGGCACAAGAATAATGCACAAGCATCAGGCACAAGCATCAGGCACAAGCATCAGAAGCAAGCGTCAGGCACAAGCAGCAGGCACAAGCATCAGGCGCAAGCATCAGGCACAAGCATCAGGCACAAGAATCAGGCACAAGCATTATGCACAAGCATCAGGCACACGAATCAGGCACAAGCATCAGGCACAAGCATCAGGCACAACCATCAGGCACAAGCATCAGGCACAAGCATCAGGCACAAGTATGACGCACAAGAATGAGGCACAAGCATCAGGCACACGCATTAGGCACAGACATCAGGCACAAGAATCAGGCACAAGCATGAGGCACAAGATCATGTACGAGCATCAGGCACAAGAATGAGGCACAAGCATCAGGCACAAGCATCAGGCACAAGAATCAAGAAAAAGCATCAGGCACAAGAATCAGGCACAAGCATCATGCACAAGCATCAGGATCAATACACAGGCACAAGCATCAGGCACAAGCATCAGGCACAAGCATCCGGCACATGCATCAGGCACATGCATCAGGGACAGGCATCGGACACAAGAATCAGGCACAAGCATTAGGCACAAGGATGAGGCACAAGCATCAGGCACAAGCATCAGGTACAAGCATCAGGCACAAGGACCGGGCACAAGAATCAGGCTTGAGCATCCAGCACAAGAATCAAGCACAAGCATCAGGCACAAGCATCAGGCAAAATCATCAGGCACAAGCATCAGGCACAAGCATCAGGCACAAGAATCAGGCACAAGCATCAGGCACAAGAATCAGGCACGAGCATCAGGCACAAGCATCAGGCACAAGATTCAGGCACAAGCATCAGGCGGAAGCATCAGGCACAAGCGTCAGGCACAAGCACGAGGCACAAGCATCAGGCACAAGCATCAGGCACACGCATCAGGCCCAAGCATCAGGCAAAAGCATCAGGCACAAGCATCAGGCACAAGCATCTGGCACAAGCATCAGGCACAAGCATCAGGCACAAACATCAGGCACGAGCATCAGGCACAAGCATCAAGCACAAGCATCAGGCGCAAGCATCAGGCACAAGCGTCAGGAACAAGCACGAGGCACAAGCATCAGGCACAAGCATCAGGCACACGCATCAGGCCCAAGCATCAGGCAAAAGCATCAGGCACAAGCATCAGGCACAAGCATCTGGCACAAGCATCAGGCACAAGCATCAGGCACAAACATCAGGCACGAGCATCAGGCACAAGCATCAAGCACAAGCATCAGGCACAAGCATCAGGCACAAGCATCAGAACAAGCATCAGCACAAGCATCAGGCACAAGCATCAGGCTCAAGCATCAGGCACAAGCATAAGGCACAAGCATGAGGCAAAAGCATCAGGTACAAGCATTAGGCACATGCTTCAGGCACAAGAATCAGGCACAAGAATAAGGCAAAACCATCAGGCACAATCATCAGGCAAAAGCGTGAGACACAAGCATGACGCACAAGCATGAGCCACAAGCACGAGGCACAAGCATCAGGCAGAAGCATCAGGCAGAAGAATGAGGTACAAGCATCAGGCACAAGCATCAGGCACAAGCATAAGGCACAAGCATCAGGCACAAGCATCAGGCACAACCATTCGGAACGAGCAGAAGGCACAAGAATCAGGCACAAGCATCAAGCACAAGCATGAGGCACAAGCATGAGGCGCAAGCATCAGGCAGAAGCGTCAGAAACAAACATCAGGCACAAGCATCAGGGACAAGTATCAAGCAAAAACATCGCGCACAAGCATCAGGCACAAGCGTGAGGCACAAGCATGAGGCACAAGCATGAGCCACAAGCACGAGGCACAAGCATCAGGCACACGCACCAGGCACACGCATCAGGAACACACATCAGGCACAAGCATGAGGCACAAGCATCAGACACAAGAATGAAGGACAAGCATCTTGCACAAGCATCAGGTACAATGAATCAGGCATAAGCATCAGGCACAAGCATCAGGCACAAGAATCAGGCAAAAGGCTCATGCGCAAGCATCAGGCACACGCATCAGGTACATGCATTAGGCAAAAGCATAAGGCACACGCATCAGGCACAAGCATCAGGCACAACAATCAGGCACAAGAGTCAGGAACAAGCATGAGGCACAAGCATCAGGCACAAGCATCAGGCACAAGCATGAGTTACGAGAATCAGGCACAAGAATCAGGCACGAGCATCAAGCACATGCATGAGGCACAAGAATCAGGTGCAAGCCTCAGGCACAAGGGTCAGGAACAAGCATCTGGCACAAGCATCAGGCACAAGCATCAGGCACAAACGTCAGGCACAAGCATCATGCACAAGTGTGAGGAAAGAAATGAGGCACAACCATGAGCCACAAGCACGAGGCACAAGTGTCAGGCAGAAGCATCAGGCACAAGGAATGTAAAACTGGGATTTTCCGGCATGCATACATGTGTATGTTCCCTGAAAAATGTTAGCATACAGAAATACACTGATCATCATGTGTATGAATTTTGGGTGATTAACCATAACTCAAGAATCAGGCACAAGCATAGGGCACAAGATTCAGGCACACGCATCAGGCACAAGCATTAGGCACAAGCATCAGGCAGAAGCATAAGCACAAGCATCAGGCACAAGCATCAGTCAGAAGAATCAGGAAAAAGCATCAGGGACAAGGATCAGGCACAAGCATCAAGAACAAGCATCAGGCACAAGAATGAGGAAAACGCATCATGCACAAGCATCAGGCACAAGCATCAGGCACAAGCATCAGGCACAATTATCAGGCACAAGATCAACGGCACAAGCATCAGGCACAAGCATCAGGCACAAGCATCAGGCACAAG
>SZWC01000353.1:349305-445063 GCA_023375785.1 Penium margaritaceum | reverse complement strand
CCATTTAACTGGACATTCAAACCCCTCCCCCGAAGGTGTTTGATCGTCCAAAGCACTGACGGGCGCCATGGTGGTCCACTGGCAGCAGGCTGATCACGCCATAGGGGTACTCTGTGACTTCTCTCGACCAAAGCGTACAGCGGCACAAATCTACGGCTCGATTGAGCTGTTGAACAAGCTCCTGACCCTCCCCCCCGACTGCCACCCCCTACCCCTCCAACAACTTGTGCCTCCACTTCCTCCACAGCTGAGCCCACCCTCACTCTTGCTCTCTCATATGGAAGCTGCAGTGCCCACTCGAGCTCTTGTTGTGTGAGATCACTCAAACTCTTGTTGAAAAAGTCAAATGGATTGAGCCATCCAATAAAGTTGAACCTGGTCAACTCAACAATGCCAACAGTTTTAAAAATGTACAATTTGGCCACTTTCTGATTCGATTGATTTGTTGGACCACCAGTGCCAACAGCGCTTTTGGCCTGACGGCACAATCGGCATGGCAATGGCAAAGTAAGACGTGATGAGGTCTCAGCAGAAGCGGTCGTTGTTGTGTCTAACGTTTTGTGTTTGGCTGCTTCTTCGCTATTGTACTGTCGCACACTCGAACTACTGTCACACTGAATCTGCCGCAACTTGTTGACACATTTTTGTTTGTTTGTCGTTTTTTAACGTTGCGAGGCTTTTGTTCGTTTTTTTTTTACTCTGCACATGGGTGGAATTGTGCAGTGATCCGCAAGCCACTGGAGGAGAGCTACCATTCGCTGCCGCAGGTGGCCATCGGCATGGAGGAGGATGGCGAGTGAAACGTTTCGCAGCTGCGGTGGCGGCTGTCCTTGAGGCTTGTCTCCGTGCTGTTGTGGAGAAGGATGGCGAGAGGGCGAGCGACATGTGGTGAAGCGGGGTGGCAATGCCAAGCCGTTGGAATTATCCAAAAGCACACAAAGGAGGGAGAGAGATGTCAATGTCCTTGCACCTGAACACTTGTTAAGGGCAGACAAAATAGATTTGCTACGTTAATCAAAGAGTTAAAGAAACAACTTGAGGGAAAGAGTGAATGTCCATCTGGCACCCTTTGCACGTATTGAGACGGAGTACGTGCATGAAGAAAACACCTGCCCTCTTGTGCACTGTGGATGTTAAAATTGCACCACGCTCATTCCACGATAATTGGCTTGTTGAAAGAAAATTCTTTTCTATGCTTAGGGTCGTCAACTGCTACAAATCTAACCATTTTTGCTCTTGATTTGCATTATTGAGAATGATATGATTGCGATGGGCATGGATGCCCATTCATACCAGTTATGAAGGCACGAATTGAGGGAATGAAGATAATATGTCATTGCCATCGGCTACAGTCTCACACAGTGATAAACTGTTAGGAAGCTTCCTAGCCTTGTTATTGTTGACGTGGCGAACAGTCCAGTCAGGTGGCGCACTAGCAAGCAAGTGTAAGAAACAACAATTGTAAGGGAGACTCGTAAAGTCTCATAAGCTCCACTAGTTTAGTGATGCAGAGAGAAATGACAATTGACAAGCACACAGCATAAATACTTGTTGCGGCGCACGACGGGTAATGCACACGGCAGTGTCAATTTGTCCTAAACCGGCGTAAAACCACTGTTTTGGCCGGAACTTTGCGCACATGCATCCAAACGCAACTATCTGAACCTATAGATACAAAATCTTGAGCCGGACGCTACGACTGGTCACACGCACAGGTCCGGCACGATCAATCGACACAATGTAAAACATGCAAATCAGGCTCAAGACCAAGTCCACCGAGAAAACTGCAGCGACCGCAGAAAAGCTACAGAGCACCCCACTAAGCACCCGGGACGCCGTAGCAGGTGTCTAGCAGCTGCGGGTGGGTCGAGCCACCACCCGTCTGTCCTCCGGCGTCAGCTGGGTCCGCGTCAAGGATCTGCAAGAGCATGGACACTGTCGAGTGGTCACAGAAAGTTGTACAAACAAACGGGAATGACTCACTGCACAACACTCCCCCATGACCTGATGGTATGCATGTCCATACACGTAAAGAACTAACACAGGTGCGTAACGAGATGCTCAACAGTCCATACTCAAACGCCCCACTCTCAGCCACTCTTAGGCAAGGGACGAAGCCCGACAAAACGAATGGCCACTTTGAGCTTTCTGTGCGCTAGTGCCTTGGTCAGAAAGTCAACCCGCTACATGTCCGTGTCGACCCAGATGACTGTTTGTGTGTGTGGCAGTCCCACACATTGTTGGCAAGGCGGACACCTTTTATGGAAAGGCGTAAGGCGTTTTCTCCACATAAGGTGCGCCTTAAAAACAATCAAGGGCGCACCCTTAGGTTCGTTGGAAAAAAAAGGTTGTCAAAATGAATTTTAAAAAGAATAAAAAAATAGTACATTTAAAGCTATGCACGAATCTGAGGTTAAAACTGTTATGGCGCCTTCTTATGAGTCACATTGTACACTGTACACCACACTATAAACAATGTGCAAGCTGCAGTATGCTTACACCATGGAAGTGAGAAAGTGCGTAGAAGCTTCCCAGCAACACAGCCGCTGACCGGGCATCAGTGCCTGATCAGACGGTGACGACAGTCACAGGTCGTACACACAACGGCAAGGGTTTGGCTAGGAGACACAAGGCACAGTGTCAATGCTTCAATATAGCATATGCAAAGAGAAATAACAAATGACAGGTCCATGGCATAAGTACCTGCCGCGGCGCACGGCGGGTGTCGCACGCGGCAGTCCAAAAGCTGTCCTAAAACCGGCCCAAAACAACAATTATGGCCGTAACTCTGCGCACACATGTCCGAATGCTACGCCGTCTGAACCTAGACGTGCAAAATCAAAAGACGGACGCTATGACTGGTCACATGCATGCATCCATCGACAGACAGAGGACATACAATGTAAAAACATGCAAATAGGCCTCATGGCCAGTTCGCCGAAAGACGCCTGCAAGACGTAGAAAACACAGCAAAGAGTCCCGGTGGCATTTGGGGCTCTGGAACATTGGTCGGTCAGCTCCAAGCTGGTAGTCCGCCGCCTGTCGTCGCGCCGGTGTCACCAGGGTCGCCTGCCTCAGGGATCTGCACGAGTATGGACACGGCCGAGTGGTCACAGTAAACTGTACAGGAACGGCACAAAGCACAACACTCCCCCATGACCCGATGGTACGCATGTCCATACGCGTGCAGCACTGGTACAACCACAATAGTGGGTGACACAGACAGATGAGACGCAGACGCACATCCCACACTCAACCACTCTCACGCACGAGGCGAAGCCCAACAGAACAAATGGCCACCAGGAACTTTCCGCGGGCAAGTGCCTTCGTCAAGAAATCAGCACGCTGCAAGTCAGTGCCAACCCACATGATGGAGATCACGCGTCGCTCCACCAGATCACGAACGAAGTGATGCTCAACCGCAATGTGCTTTGTGCGAGCATGAAAAACACCAGAGTTCTCCGTAATGGCGAGAGCACTCTGGTTGTCGCAACGCAGCACAATGGCGGGTACTGACTGCCCAAGCTCAAGAAACAAGCGCTGCAGCCATACTGCCTCAACAGCCCCTGCGCCCAAAGCCACATACTCTGCCTCCGACGAGCTATGTGCGATGCAGCCCTGCTTCCCGCTTCGCCAAGACAAAGCGGTACCACCGAGTAGAAACACGTAGCCAGTACGACTATGCCACTCAGGTCTCCAAGCACAGTCACTGTCAGTGTAGCCGTCAAGGACCACCGAACACTGCCGACGAAAGCAGAGTCCAAGATACGGCGTGGAGACCACGTACCGTACCACTCGCACAGCCGCGTGAAGAGCTCTCGCACGTCGAGCCTGCGAGAACTGAGCAAGGAGGTTGACGGCGAACGCGATGTCAGGACGCGTGGTAGTGGCCAGGTACATCAGAGATCCGATGAGACGGAGGTACAAGGTCACGTCCACTGTCTCCCCCAGCTGTGTAGGGTCATCCACCTTCACGAAATCCTGCCCATCAGGTGTGAGGGGTGTGGAAGCGGTGGGCACTGCACCAAGGAGATCGCTGAAACGCTCCCCCACGACTCGTGCGTATCGGGCCTGATGCAGCAACAGTGTCCGATGTCTACGATCTCGCATGATTTCCATACCAAGAAACACCGATGCATGACCGAGGTCCTTCATCCTGTAGGCAGTCTGCAGGATAGCCTTGGCCTCCTTCACGGCCTCGAGGGACGGAGACGCAATCAGAAGGTCATCAACATAGACCAGGATTGCGGTGAACCGCTCGGGTGTCGGTAAGATGAAGAGCGAGGGGTCTGCCTCGCTCTGTACGTATCGTGTGCGAGTCAAGGTGCCAGTGATCTCCCGGTTTCAACACCGTGGAGACTGCTTGAGGCCGTACAAGGACTTGCGCAAGCGCCAGACCTTGTCACCATCCTCAAAGCCTGGTGGCTGAGCCACGTAGATCTCCTCATCCAGAGAGCCATGGAGGAACGCGTTGTTCACATCCATCTGGNGCAGTTCCCAGTCATGCTGAGCCACTACACCGAACAGAGCTCGAGCTGAGGTCATGCGGCCGACAGGGGCAAAGGTGTCTGTGTAATCAACTCCCTCAATCTGAGAGTACCCCTTGACGACCAAGCGGGCCTTGTAGCGTTCCAGTGAGCCATCCGGCTTCACCTTCTTGCGAAAGACCCACTTGACCTGAATCGCCTTCCTCCCAGGGGGAAGGTCGACCAGCTCTTAGAATCTGCGCTCTCGGATAGCGCGAAGCTCATCCTCGCAAGCAGCTCGCCAGGCATCAGCATCCTGCGATGAGAAAGCTTCCCTCAATGTGCCCGGGTCAGGCGCCATAGAGGGGGAACTATGCGTGGCAAGTGCACACGGCTCAGTGTCAGACCTGACGGCCACGAGATCAGCTGCTGCGTCACAGGCGATATGGAACTCGCGAGTGACCAAGTCGTGTCTTATGGGGCACGCTGGGTGTACCTCTGAAAGCTCAGTGCGGACACTCAGGCCTAAGGCCTTTGTGCCTGGATCACCACTCGCGATGCTGCGAGAGGAACGCCTGGGTCCGGGACCCGACGCTCGCTGAGCTCCGGAATCCAGTGGTCGAAGGCGGCCACCGGACTCACGGGAGTAACCGGAGGTCGAGGGGCGCACCTCAGGCTCAGGAACAGGTACGACCACAGGGACAGGTACGACCACAGCTGGTGAGGGCTGAGACGAGGCAACCGGAGATGCCGTGCGAGGAGATGCGTGTGTGGGGGACACAGAGCTGGGTGTGACAGCAGGCAAAGCTGGCCCGGACACTGAGACAGGAGTGCCAGCCAACTGGACTGGGTCAGACGCCGAAGCAGGGGTGCCAGTAGACACAGGTAATGATGTAGGAGGAGGCGTGAGAGCAGCCGTACCTGTGGGGTGTGAAACAGGCTGAACAGGCGGGATCTTTGGACCAACGGCAATGATAGCCAGATCATCAAGTGCTGGAGACAGAGAGGGGACTCGAGCGGACACATCAGCCTGACGAGGAATGGTCGCTGGCGGAGAAGTCTCCCCCATCCGCCGAGGACCCTCACAGGAAGGGACATGAGCTACAGAGAGGGCTGTGATTGGAATCAGATCACGGTATGTGAGTGACTAAAAAAACAGCGCGTCACGTGACTCAATGACACGATGGCGAGTGGGGTCCCAAAAGCGCCAGGCCTTTGACCGCGGGGAGATGCCGATGGAGGCACACAAGCGACCCCGAGGGGAGACCTTGGACCCCTGCTGGTCCTCAGTGTACCACACGGAGGCCAGGGAACCCCAGACGCGAGCGAGACGAAGATCAGCACGATGGCCAAACCAGAGCTCGTACAGTGTAACATGATCCGGAAGCGGACCATGCGGGAGGCGGTTCCAGACCCAAGTCATGTAGGCGAAGCTCTCAAAGGCGAAGGACTCTGGGAGACCGCACTCAGACCGCATGGCACGAACTGCATCCTCCATGGTGCGGTTCCAACGCTCAGATACACCGTTCTGCTGTGGGGTAGCAGGAGCAGAGACCTGGTGAAAAATGCCGTACTCAGGAAAGAAGGAGTCCATCTCACCGAGGAACTCGCCGCCGCGATCCGAGCAAAAAGCATGTAGCGTGTGGCGAGACTGACGCTCAGCCATCACGAGCCAGAGCCGAACCGCAAGGGCGGCGTCGCTCTTCTGACGCAGACTGTAGACCCACCGCATCCGGGTGAAGTCATCAGTCAGCATCAGAACATACTGGCCCCTCTCGGACAGGGACTCGACCGGGAGAGGACCAAGCAGGTCCGAGTGGACCAACTCGAGAGGCCTCAGTGCTCGGGAACGCGAATCAGGGTAAGTGCACCGGTGCATCTTCCCATGAGCGCAAAAAAGGCAGTCGGTCTTGGGTGGCTTCTCGAAAGAAGCTACATAAAGACCGAGAGCAGGCTGTGTCCGAATGAGCTTCGACACAGTGTCGGAGCCCACATGACACTGACGACGGTGAAGCAACCGCTGGTGTTCCGGGGATAGAAAACCAGTGACAAAAACGTGACCAGAGGAGGAGGGAGAGCAAGGGGAGGAGGGCTGAGCAATGCGATACAAATCAACTATAACTGAAGCATGTAGGACAATGCTACGGGTGTCAAGAGCAGTCACAGTCGCTGAATCAGCGGTATGCTCAACGGAGAGACCCATCATAGTGCAGGCACGTACAGACAGCAGACTGAGCTCAAGATCAGGCACAAATAGCATGTCAGAGAGATACAGGGGGCCAGACGGACCATCAAAGCATACAACCCCAACACCGTGGACCGGCAAGGACTGACCAGAGCTTGTACGAATAGAACGGACAGTCGTGACAGGACCAAGTACCACAAAGTCACTACGTCGACAAGTCATGTGATGGGTGGCACCGGAATCGATGATCCAAGTGCCACCGGAGTCACGACTGGTGGACGTCACTATACAACGAGCAATGGAACACTCGACATCAGAGGGACGCTGAGCCGTCAGTGGGAAGGAACGACGTACATCACGAAGGTGAGACTCATGAATCCAGTCAGCGCAGTTAAGCCCATCATCATCACATGCGGACTGTGCTCCCCCACACGTGTCATCACGAGTTACGAGGACGGACGAACAAGCAGTCTCTGACCCACTCGACGATGACAACACGCTCGCACCTCCCTGAAAGCGAAGCGCCAGAAGATGACGAAGCTCGGCGATGGTGCGGGAGCGTGGGTCTGGATCACTGCTGCTCGCTGGTGAGGACGTAGGAACAACTGCAGTCGTGGTTGCCGCACGTCCATAGGAGTGCGCAGGCGGGCGACGTGCCGAACGCGGTGCGAGAAGCATGGGCAGCCTGAAGTCCACGAGTGATGCGCGCCCAGTCAAGCGACTGCTGGCACTCGGTGTAGCGATGGGCGCCTCCACAGTTATAGCAGTGCACGGAACGGCCACTGCTACCACTGGATGACGGCTGCTGCTGACCCGATCCGCGCCTCCTATTCTTCTTCTTCCCCTGGGCAGCTGCTGCAATGACCTGCGTCTGCGTGGGTGTAGATGGGGTCGAAGAGGAGGAGGAAGATGAGGTAGTGATGGAGGTGGATGGGGGTGACTGCAGGAGGGAAGATGGTGGTGATGCGATGACTGCTCCAGCGAGGGAAGTCTCCTGATGCGCTACTGCTACCTCGCGGGCCGATGTCACCTGGAGGAAAAGCTGATGCGTCCAAGGGAGCAGCTGCAGAGTGGCTGAGAAAGGCTCGAGAGCAGCGTCGCTGTACCGTGTGAAGATGTCGCTGTACTCCAGGCGAACTTCGAGCATGATCGTCCGAAGCGCCCACAGCTGTGTGCCCCTTGAGGTCCCCAGACGCGTGTAGATACGCATGGCGCGTCGCCAGTAATCCGCCGCAGGGTCCGCTGGCCCCTGACGGAGCGAGTGGAAAGCACGAATGTGTGACGCACGCGTGGCGTGCGTCTCTGCGGCCAGTAGGGAGAACGCCAGATCCCAGCCTCCACGAGGATCGGCTCCGGTGCCTGTGCTAGCCTCGCTGAGGAAGGGGCGGAAGTCGACGACAGTCTCGCGTGGCATGGCATAGAGATGTCCGCGCATGGCCTGGGCTGCTGTCAGCGCCTGTGCTTGATCTGTAGACTGGTCTGGGCTGTGGTAGTAAGGCCACACTCCCTCGGAAGTGGCCCACACCTAAAACAGGATCTCCCAGCAGTCGAAGCCATCCTCGCTGATGTACCGTGGAGGTGGTGCCTCAAAGTCCTTTGGTTGCCGCTCCGTGGGGAGAGCAACCGCAGGCTGAGGAGGGCGAGAGACGGGAAAAACTCCTGGGAGAGGGTGATCACCGGGAAAGTCAGGTGACGATCGTATCGGGGACACGGGTGGAGGTCGAGTACCCGTCTGCAGCTGACGGAGGCGCTCCTGTAAAAGACGAATCTCCTGCTCCTGGGAGTCATCCTCGAAGCCTGGCATGAATGGCTCGTCATCAAGGAGGTCTGCACTTGGTGGAGAAACCACAACAGGAGGTGAAGTAGGCGGAGCACCTGTCACGGGCACCTGGGCCGAGTGCTGGGTAGAGGCCGCAACGCCGGCAGCTCCCTCAGAAATCCGCGAAGGAGCCGTGGACTGAGCAGGCAGAAGCTCAGTCAGCGTGTGGATCGCGTCAGTCTGCTCTCGCTGCAGACGACGCAGCTCATCCTGCTGGCTGCGCAGGTCCGCAATGGCCTGCGAGCGAGGGCTCAATACCCCTGAAGAAGAGGAGGAGGGATCACCTGCCCCCTTGTCCTTATCGTCGGGGGCACTCATGTTGCCGCTCACTATGGGACGCCAGGTCAAGTTTGTCGGATGTCAAAACCGTCTGCGTTTCTTGAGGATTTGAAACGCTGGCAACTATTGACTTTCCGGGTGAAAATTTGGCTAAGTGTAATGCTGACGTCAGCAAGTGGTTGCTGACGTCAGCACGGCCTGATGACATCAGCAATCAACAATGCTGGCGTCAGCTCGTCCCCTCCTGCCTTTTTTTTGTCATGGTTCTGCGCGAGTGTGGAGCCGCTTCGCAGTGGCGCACGGCAGCTCCGCGAAAGCTACGCAGCAGCTTCTGCCCAGCTGTTGCTGCAGCTGTGCTGTCAGCTGCAGCAGCAGCTGCGTAGCGGCGTGTGCAGCGGTGGCAGCAGCGGCTGCGCTACTGCTGCTACGCATTGCAGCTGCTACTGCGCGCTGCAACTGCTGCTGGCTGCCGCCGCCGCGCGCTGCTGGTGCTGCCACTGCTGCGCTACTGCTGCTGCTACTGCCGCTACTACTCTGCTGTGGCCGCCGCGACTGCTGTGCTGCTGCTGTGCTGCTGCCGCCGCTGCCGCTGCTGCGCTACTGCTGCCGACGCTGCTGCTACGCTGCTGCTGCCACCGCTGCTGCCACGCTGCTGCTGCGGCCGCTGCTGATGCGCTGCTGCTGCCGCCGCCTCTGCTGCTGTTGCTCTGCTGCTGCGGCTGTGGGAGGGCGGCTGCACGCACTGCAGCCGCCATGCACCTCTATGTGGCGGTAGACGCCGCTGCTGCTGCCTCTGCAACTGCGATCTCACATGGTGGGTGGAGTGCGTTGACGGCGACCGGCCGTCTCCAACAGACCCCAGGAACTCTGTTGCAGCGGTGACTCTCACTGCTGCTGCTCTGCTGCGTCTCTGCTGCGCAGCTCAGTGAGAAGTGTCTCACTGCTCTGATACCATGAGAAAGTGCATAGAAGCTTCCTAGCAATACAGCCGCTGACAGGGCATCAGTGCCTGATCAGATTGTGACGACAGTCACAGGTCGTACACACAACGGCAAGGGTTTGGCTAGGAGACACAAGGCACAGTGTCAGAATGCTTCAATATAGCATATGCAGAGAGAAATAACAAATGACAGGTCCATGGCATAAATACCTGCCGCAGCGCACGGCGGGTGTCGCACGCGGCAGTCCAAAAGCTGTCCTAAAACCGGCCCTAAACAACTGTTTTGGCCGTAACTCTGTGCACAGATTTCCGAATGCTACGCTATCTGAACCTCGATGTGCAAAATCAAAAGACGGACGCTACGACTGGTCACATGCATGCATCCATCGACAGACAGAGGACATACAATGTAAAAACATGCAAATAGGCCTCATGGCTAGTCCGCCAAAAGACGCCTGCAAGACGTAGAAAACACAGCAAAGAGTCCCGGTGGCATCCGGGGCTCTGGAACAGTGGTCGGTCAGCTCCAAGCTGGTAGTCCGCCGCCTGTCGTCGCGCCGGTGTCACCAGGGTCGCCTGCCTCAGGGATCTGCACGAGTATGGACACAGCCGAGTGGTCACAGTAAACTGTACAGGAACGGCACAAAGCACAATAGGAAGTGGTTTTGGGTGGGAATGCCCCAAGAACGCAACTTTTTTGGCAGGTAAAAATCAGGAGAATTATCCCTTTAGGATCTCATACGTGAATTATACCCAACAGATCATTCTGAACACAACCATGTTTTTTTTCAAAATTTCTGACATGTGTGCCACAAAAAAGGCGTTTGAGGCGTCAAGATAAGGCGTCTTGCCTTCTTTGGACCTTAAATGCCTTATAAACAATTAGGGTGCGCCTTATGCCAACATTCGTCCCACGTGGTGACCTCTGGCCGCGTTGCACAATCACATCCATGATGCAGGTGCCTAACCGGAGAGAGACGGCTTATCTGAGGACCTCGCCGTGGTGACGTGGGTGCAGGACGTACTTACTGATTCATGTGGCTACAAACCTTTGTCTTGGTCCTCATGTGCCGCCTGCTCGGGCTTGGTGCTGTTGCCCGCCAAACTGTGTGCGCACCCAAGCCTGTTCTTTACCGATCTCTTGGCATACTTGATGGGATACATTCCTTGACTTGAGGACTGGTGGTTCGATTACCCACAGCTCGAGGGTAGCGAGCTAGAGCGAGCCCGCTGCTTGCTCGCTCGCTACCCTTCACGTAGCACCTCGTGTGTCTGTGACTGTCTCTCACTTGTCACTTCCAATTTTTTGACTTTCGTCAGGTATCCATAGCTGCTCTTGGCGTTTCATGTCTCTTGCACGTGAATGCTGCATTCTTCTAGTCCAGCAGGGGCTCCTACTAGTATTAGAGCGTGCTTCACAGGAGTAGGACGCGTCTTCCTAGGCTAACTCTTACTGTTACTTGGACCTGTTTGCTTGCTAGTACGCCAGCAGACTAGACTATGTCGCCACATCAGCATTAGCAAGGCCAGGAAGATTCGTAGCAGTTTCTCATGGTACGAGAGTAGTGACGCATCCCTCGCTGAGCTACGCAGTATAGACGCAGCAGTGGTAGTAGCAGTGAGAGTCACAGCTAATGCCACGGTCCTGGGAGGACCCACCAAGCCACGGTGACCCGTAGTACATTGTAGTAGTGGAGACACCATGCAACCGCATCACCACGCCACCACCACGGGACAGCCAAGGGTTTACCAACCCTCTCCAGTAGTAATTGAGGCACATGATGATGAGAAGGGGTCCGTGAAGGCTCCCGGAAGCTTTACTTAGGTCAGACCTACCACCTCCCTCGGACGTGAGAGGATGCAACTACCCCATATGACCACAGTTTTTTGCGTGTAAGGGCTCATTGGAAAGTCCTTTAGAAACCCTATCCATCGCATCCACTCTCCGCCTCATCTCTTGCCTTGTAGGTAAGGGTGAAACCGAGCCTAGAACCACGAATCCTGGAAGGGAACTGGACTCTCAAGCCGGGTTCATGCCCTGGACCCGGATCCCCGAGTCCGAGTCCAATTCTGGACTCGGATCGATGAGTCCGAGTCCAGATTCGGGATCCCCGAGTCCGGGACCACTGGATCCCCGAGTCCGGTCCATGCAGAATGACGAGTCTTGCCTCTGACCATAATGTCCTCGCCTGGTTTGCTGTTTGAATAACAACATTGTGTGAATCCTAGCATTCCCGGTTTAATGTATGGGTCATTACTTGCCGTGCACAATGAATGTTTGCAATGTAACTACAACGAATACAATATGGAAGGGTATTAGATTGTTTACACCAGGCATTTTGAGTCAACTACCACCTCACTTGTCCCCCATCCAAGTCCGGGTCGAGTGTAGAGCCTGGACTTGGAATTACGATTCGGGTCCAACTGAAGGTATTGGAACCCCGAGTCCGAGTCCAGGACCCGGATCCCTGAGTCTGATCCCTGAGTCCAAAGGAATTGGTTTCACCCTTACTTGTAGGATCCAAGAAACGACGGAATGCTCTTAGATAAAGACTTTTCGAGATTTTGGGCTGAAAAGAACACGGTGAATTGTTTTTTAATCCTTTTGCAGGTTTCTTTGTACGAAACCACTGCCGTTGCATTCAGCATCCTCTGGTACATAATTGCTCCAAATTTTTCTTCATTTGCTTAATCTCCATGCTCATGTCATCATTGTAGGTAATGACATCAACACCAACACAACCAAATTTTTGGCTGAAACATCTTCCTTTGCCAACTTTCCAACTCCTCGAGAAATGCAAACGGTTCTTGATTCTGACAATGCTGACGTTTGGACCCATACTAAGCAGCACTCATGCCGCCGGCCCGTGACATGGGCAAGGGGCTACGAGACCCCTCCACTTCCTCCTCTTCGACAATTATGAGTCCATGGTCGCAGCCACTCGTGATGAACGAGCTTCGTTGGACACAGGATGACACGCACAGGAGATCACAAAGTTATTGAGGGGTCGTTGAGGGCCCTCACAGCCAACAGTTGGACAACCTGCTATAGTTGTACCATCTATTCAGCAGTCTATGCTCTATGTAATACCGAGGCCTAAACACCCCTCATCAAATATTGACACTTGGGACGAGGAGGAGATGGAGGATGACACACGTGATGATTAGATACACATCCTTGAGGAGCGCATTTGTGAGCTGCATCTGGGGTCCCAGCCTCACACCCCGCCATCTTCTCGCCATCATGACCAGTCACGTGGTTCAGCAGCGTTCACCTTTGGTGGTATTTCTATCACCTGTGGTCTCCCTGTGCCTCGTCCGCCATCTCCCGAGCCCGAGGTTGCCCTCTCCAAGAAGCGGCAACGGGACAAATTAGAGACATCTCCATCTCGCTACGATAGCAATGAGGATTTTGATTGTTGGGAGACCCTGTTTCAGGTTTGGGCCCACTCCGAGGGCATTTGGCCCTGCTACCATAGTGAGTACCAGACTCACGATGCTCACCAGGTACAGACAGCAGTGAGAGCAATGCCCGACTTGCTCTATGCCATGTCGCGGGAGAATGTGGTCGACTTTCCTCCCTTTTTGGGTGGGGCTAGGACCGGGACTGGAGCGGACCCACGCTAGGGGTGGGAGTTGGCCCTGACATTGCTCGCTCTAGAGACCCATGCCTCGAGGGCGGCTTGATTGCGTGAGTTCCACTTCCTCCGCCAGGGTCCCACGGAGCTTGCATCATACTATTGGCGATGCACCATGCGCCTTTTCACGTGTCTTGGGACAGGTGGTAGGACGCACCTGTCGGCACTCAACACCATCATGATGGGGGTGCACTTCGACCACATGAAGCTCACTATGGGTTTCGACCGTGCGGCCCTCTCTAAGTTTTTGCAGTGTCTAGAGCTGATTTCTTGGACTCATCGCTGCTTTCTCCAAGAAACATCGGCTCATTAGGCTACTGTCATCCATCAGCGGAGTCCACTTGTTGTAGCGGTGATTGAGATCCCTCCTACGCCTCTTTCCTAGTTCACCAGTCCCACGTCCAGCACTTCTTCCTCCTCCTCCTCTAACCCAAGCGACCAGACTCAAGGCGTTGCAGCAACCGTACAGGGGAAGAAGGAGAAAAAGGGGCACGGCAAGGACAGTAACAGTAGTAGTAACAGCCGATGAGCAGTGGCAATGGGCTTTCTGTCCACTGTCACAAATTTATAGGCATTCATTGCTACACAAAGTTTGAGAAGCCCATTGATTGGCCTCAAATCATGTGCGACCTCCAGGCGGTACATGCGCAGTGGATATCCTCTGGTGACACACGGACGAGTCGCGCCGCGCCCACAACTACTATAGACGTAGCCGCTTCACCAAGCAGCATTGGTGATATGGACCCTCGGGATCGCACAATCGTGGAGCTTCATCAGCTACTAGCACTTCGTACTCAGGGAGGTGTGAGTGGGTTTTTACAGCCGAGTAGTTCCCAGACAGCTTGTCCTACTGTGTCTGTTGCCCGTGATGGTGCTTGTGGGGGAGCTCAGTTGGCCCGTTATGAAGATGGAGCTGACAGTACCGACTGGCTTGACCAATCATAGGTTCTTATTGTTCGTTGTTATCCCAAGTCCTTTGCTTCTCGTCTAGCAGAGGTGAAGTATTCTGTGGCATGTTGTTCAGTGGCGACAACTAGTCGTGAGTTGCGTGGCAACTGAACCATTGACTCTGGTGCTACCCATCACATGACTTGTCCTCGTAGTGAATTCGGCGTTCTTGGTCCCGTTGCGTCCATTTGGTCCGTTCACACAGGGTCTGGTCAGTCGTCTGTGCAGGGAGTTGTGGTTATGCGGTTTGATGGTCCGCCTGGCCCCTTGTACATTTCTGATGTGCTATTCGTCCCTGATCTTGAGCTCAGCCTACTCTCTATTCGTGCATGTAACATGACAGGTTTCTCTATTGAGCACCTTGCTGACTCTGCCACTATGACTGCTCTTGACACTCATGTCGTTCTTTGTGTCTCAGTTGTCAATGACCTGTATCCTGTGTCTTCTACCACTCCCTCTACCCCCTCTCCTTCCTCCACATCTGCACATGTTTATGTCACTAGTGTTCTCTCTCCAAAACACAATCTTTTGATGCATCGTTGCCTTTGCCTTGCGAGCTTGGACACTGTGTCCAAGCTCTTTCGGACTTAGCTAGCTCTCGGTCTTGACGCGGCTTCCTTCCATAAGGAGCTCAAGACCGTCTGTCTTTTTTGGGCTCAGGGTAAGATGCATCGCTGCACTTATTCTAACTCCACTTCTCCGGCACTACGGTTGCTTGAGTTGGTCCACTCGGACCTTCTCGGTCCCCTTCGTGTGGTGTCCCTTTCAGATCGGTGGCAAAATGTCCTCACCCTGACTGGAGAGTTTACCTGGATGAGGTGGGTCTATAGCCTCCACCACAAGAGCCACTGCCCATGCAATTCGCCTGTGGCTAGTGATGACTGAGCGCCAGTCTCGTCAGACCCTTGACACGTTCCACTCGGATTGTGGTGGTGAGTTCTTAGGCGAGATGGACACCATCTTTGCAGAGCGTGGTATTTTTCACCAGGTCTCTGTCCATGCTACACCACAGCAAAACGGTGTGTCTTAGCGGTGGAACCGCACCATGCAGGGTGCGGTCCGTGCCATGCGGTCTGAGTTCGTGTTAGAGATAAGAAACTGACAAGACAAAGTCCCTCGGAGATTATCCGAGCTCTCAAGAACGGTTCATGTCTTGGATCAAATCAACTTGACAAACGGCTCTCGAAGACTACCTATTGAGACCAAACGGTCAAGGTATCCCCTAATAATGTGACATGTGTCACCCGCGTACAGCTAGCAAAAAGAAGCCATTACTTAAGGATGTTCATTCCCTCGAGTTTAACCCAGAGCAGTCTTTTGATCCTTTTGGCCTTTGGTTCCACGGTTTCACCGCCGTGTCTTTGCTCTGCTCGCTCATCGCTCATTCTTCTGTCGCCATTCACTCTTAGCCCTTGCCTCCGTACCTCTTTGCTCTGTCACTCTCGTTCCTTTGTACAGTTCTCCTAAGCACATCACTCCGCCCATCAATCGTGCACGCTCCGCTCTAACCTTCTCTCACTGGTCGTCTCTCTACCTCACAGCTTTATCTTTGCCAACAGTTGTTCTTTCTGGGCTTTGTGACTAACTCTTTGCATCGTCTTGCAACTCATTGCTCTCGTCATCAGTCTCGTATGCTCCCAAACATCCCATTGCTCCTACTAGACTCTACTATCACTCGCACAGCTTGCTCCATTCTTCTGATATGGTATGAGAGCCACACGTGACATCGCCTGGTTCCCCCTGACCATGTCATCACTTCACTTCGTCCATCACCTTTCTCTGTCGTCTTGCCAGCGTCTATCGTCGCCGCTCCATAGCACCTCTTAGCTTCATCAACAGCTGACACCAGCAGCATTGTTTCGACCGCTTCTCAAGCTGTGGTAGTTCCTCGTTGTCGTAACCAAGTCCTACATCCAATCGTACGCCTGTGGCAATGTCCCGTGACTCACTGCTGTCAACAGTCGCAAGTAACTCTCGAGCCATCTTCTTCCGCAAACTTTCTCAAAGCTTCCTACCGTCCCGCAATCCTTGTCTCTCCGCTTGTATCTACACAACAATAACCTTTTCTCTACATATTTCTTCAACCTGCTTCCCTCAACGCTACTCTCGATGACTCCGGTGACTGCGTGGCATGGTTACCTTACCTTCTCGTCACCACATCTGCTTCTCTTAGCGCCTTCTCCATCCTACCCTCTTTCAGCCACCGCATCCGTTACAGTCTACTCCATCAGCTTCATCAACATCATCCTCAGCATCCACTGACTTCTGCTCCCTTGCTCTGCATCATCTTCTCCAGCCGCCTTCTTGCATCGCCTCTTCCCTTTTGCAGCTACAGTATAGCACCGCTCTTTGCAAGGACATCGAACACTACCAATCTTCTTGCTCGTCGGTCTTGAGACAACTGTGGAACAAGTCATCACTCTCTTGACATCAACGAACGCCGGTCTCGAGCCAACTGGGGGCACAAGCCATCACTCTCCTTACATCAAACGAGCTCCCTAATTTGTCAAGATCTACAGTCTGCTCCTCCTCCTTCGCATCTTCTCCATTCGCCCTCCTCTACGGCAGCCATTCCATCAGCCTCAGCTACTTCCCCTTTGCATCATCATCCTCCTACATCAGCTTTCTCTTCAGCGTTTGCCTTCCTCTGCCATCATCAGCTTCAACCGTCTCATCATCTCCGTCTTCAGTTTCATCATCATTATCCTCATCATTCTTCAATCATCCGCGGCGTACGTAGTTTTACCCCTGCGTCCAGTTCCTCATCAATCCACCGCATCTTCATCATCATTAGCTCAGCACACGAATGAACTCGATCGAACCGCCAATCTTGCGGCGACCTGCGTCCACGGTGATTCTTCTCTGCAGCGCACGCAGCTTGTCCCTGCACCCAGATTTCACCATCATCATCCATTTTCATTATCAGCCTCTCTAGCATCTGTGGCCAACACGAGGATCCGCACCTGCCAGTTGTCAATCTCGTAGCGGCTTGCACCCAAACCGGCGGCAGATTTCTCGCAGCGCGTTGGCTCTCACCTTCCCCTTACCGCATCCTACCCTATATAATCAGCAGCGAACGAGGTTCGCCCCTGCACTCAGTTCATCATGCTTGGCAAAGCTATCAGCCGCCATCATCCAAACTCACTCAGCACATAGATCCGCACGGTCGAACCATCCCTCTCATGGCAGCCTACGCCCATGCCAAAGCCATCCTCATTCTCTACTCATCACTCATCTCTTATCTCAAGCCAAGACAAACTTGCAACTTCGAGAATTCGCCACTCATGCACCGGAAACCACTTGCCTCCCTACTCGTCTACATCGAGCTAACGAGTGGCACAAGCGGTCACTCCACTAGTTCAGACCCTGGAATAGTAAGCTTCTCTCAGCCTCTCTACAAGGACACAGGGGGCAAGCTGTGGCATAGCCTCTTCTGTGAGTGCCACAGTGGCAGTGCCTTCCTTCCTCTCTCATCACCTTCCTCACTGCTCCAGCATCTTCACATGGCTCTCTCTTGGGAGACATGTGTTGTGCTAGCTGAAGATAGAAGCAATGTCACTTGTTGGGACAAGCGTGTGCTTACTCTGGCACAACGGACCTCCATCAACTAGTACAATATGGCGCAGCTCCTCACTGGACACTACAAATATCTCCGCTCGCCGTATCGCCCCATTCCAGACTATGACGACGCATTCTTTAGAGTCTACAGTCTGCTTCGGGAGTGCCTTGATTCTTCCTACCTTCATCACCAACTAAAGACCAAATCCATCCGTGAACTATGATATCAAATTGTGCAACCAGCCTAGAGAAAACTGTGGATCGCAACTACGTGTCGGAATAACGACAGCTTCCCAGATCTCACTGGAAGAGTACAAATTCTGCAGCACACATCTTCCACCTCCACAGCACAAGATTGGGAACTATAGGCTTACAAGACCTTGTACCCTGAACTTCTGCACGGCTTTAGGATCACTGATGCACGTCTGAGAAATCTGACCTATCTAGGGCCAAATGTTTTTGACGAAGCCCTAACCTGCTATGAGGCTCAGATCAACTAAGAGATAAGGGAAGGACTCAAATGAGTCCTTGGACGTAAACTTCATTAGCTGATTGATGAATTCCCTATTGACCTTGGGGAAATGTGGAAAAACCTGCTCATGCACCATGGACTAGAACGCTCCCCCATGTGGGAGGACGAAGACTACCACTAGCACAAGAGGTCATTCTCTTTAACGTTGTCAGATTTATGGAGGATGTTGGAAGTAGAATCTGACAAAGTCCCTTAGAAATTATCCAAGCTCACAATAACGGTTCAGGTCCTGGACTGAACCAAGTTGACAAACGGCTCTTGGAGACCACACCCATTGAGACCAAACGGTCGAGGTATCCCTGAATAATGTGACATGTGTCATCTGCGTCCGGCTAGCGGAACGAAGCCGTTGCTTTGCTGTTTTTTCATGTTCTACTATATATAGCCGAGGATGTTTATTCCCTTGAGTTCGATGAGGGAATACTGGAAATGAGAGTGGAGAAGTGATGGACAGGACAAGTTGAGCAAAGGACTAAGAGTGACAAAGCGAGGAGGAGTGAGAGCGAGGGCTTAGATTTATTGATGTGAAAGGATGAGCGATGAGTGAGCAGAGCAGAGACACGGTGGCGAAGCCGCGGAACCAAAGCGGAGCAGAATGAAAGTGACCATTCTGGGTTACGCTTTTGAGGGAATAAACATCTTCCATACATACAACAGAACATGGCAAAAAAAGAGCAACGACTTCGACGCTAGCCGAGCACAAATGACCCAATGTCACTTAGGTGGTCGGTGACGGTTGGTATAGGACCGTTGGACCATTATATAATCTCTCAGACGAGCGATGTACTGGACCTCCTCTAGGTTAATTTGAGGCCCCTTTGGTGCAAGAATCGGGGTCACAGGCCAAGTAGTTCTGACATCCTATCTTTCTCGCCCTCGCGAGTTTCTCCTTGACTTCTGCCGCCTCTGCTGTCCACGCGCGACCCAGGGAAGGGCCTTCAATGGCTCTTAGCGACCTGTACGACCTTCATTTGTGGTGGACGCACGGATCTAGGTCCCTGCATGGCTCGGTCACCACCTTTCTTGCTCAGCACCATTGCTATACATCCCTTACAGGCCTGGAAAGATGCTCTGATACCATGACAATAATGCTAGGATCTAAAAAAAACTTGTTTTGCGTGGAACGATCAAGTATAGAGGGAGCGTAGGTCTGTTTCATGGCAGGCATGGATCCACGCTAGCTCCTCCTAAGTACCAAGCTCCAACAACTAGGAGCTTGAGTGAGTAAGCCTGAAGAAGTGAGACTCACCCGTCGGCCGGCGAGTAAGGCTCACCGGCGCTACCTGCTTGAGCGAAGGCAAAGCCCTCAAGTGTCACAAAACAAGGGGACCTACCCCCATCCACCAAAACCCATGAGGTGTCACTGACTATTCAAGGTCTAATATAGGTTCACGAGGTTCTGTAGTGTACCACATAGCAAGTCTGGGGACATCTATAGGTTTCACATGGAACCAAGCAAAGAAACCAAAGCCGGCACTGAAGAGGCAATGCTACGAGAGGGAGGCAAGCGCACGAGAGATGCCAGATGGATCTGCATCGGCCCAGAGGCTCACGGTGCGTCACCTCCACTCTCTTGGTCAGCATGCCCTGCACACTCATGGCCACACCGGAGGGAAAAATCTATAGAGAGAGGATTATCACTCAAGTCAAGGAATATATCCTATCAAGAATGCCAAGAGATCGGTAAAGATCAGTGTTGGGTGTGCACCTGGCTCGGCGGGAAACACTGCCAAGCTGGAGCAGGCAACACATCACGACCAAGACGAAGGTTTGTGGCCACGTGAATCAAGGAGTGTGTAGTCGTGTAGGCACGTCACCACGACGATGCTGTCAGATGAGCCGTCTCATTGTGGTCAGTCACGTGCATCAGTGAGGGGAGTCTGCAATGAGGCCAGAGGTCACCACGTGGGATTATCACACACACCAACACTCCCCCATGACCCACAGCCGACATAGACTCAGACATTCACCGTCAAAATACCGACGTCGCGAGACATGACACAAGACAGAACAGTACACAAGCATTGGAATAACACGGACCGGGAGCATCACTGGGGCACAACAACCTAATGGAGTGAACTGCAGTCTTAAAGACATTGCTACTCAGTGCCTTTGCGAGGAAGTCAGCTGGCTACTGTTGGGTGTCAACCCAGACAATCTGGGTGTCACCTGCAGTCACACGCTCACGCACAAAATGGTGTTCCACATTGATATGCTTTGTGCGAGTGTGATACATCCCATCATGCTCAGCAATTGCTTTTGTCGTTTGATTTTCATAGTGTACGGTGCTGCAGCGGATGGGAACATGCAGCTGTTGCAGTAATCGACACAACCAAACACTCTCACAGGTGCCTGCACCGAGCGCAAAATCCCAGGCTTCACTGGAGCTGCGTGCCACACATCCTTGCTTGCCAGTTTTCCACGAGATACCTGTCCCACCGACGAGAAAGACATAGCCATTGTAACTACGAGCATGTGAATCATGCACCCTGTCACTGTCAGTGTAGCCATCGCCGACCACCGATGGCTATACCCGGTAGCAGAGACCGACTCATAAAGTGGAGAGTGTATACCTGACGACATGCAACACTGCCCCCATGTGGCGTGCCCTCAGGCAGTGGGAGAACTGAGCAAAAACGTTCACAGTAAAGCAATGTCTGGTTTGGTGGTAGTAACCAGGTACATCAAGGACCTTATGACTCGCAGGTAGGCAGTGACATCCACCGGCTCCTTTAACTTTCATACATCCAGAGTTTTTAGCAGCTTCTACCTAGCACGCTTCATCGATGGTGATGCAATGGACACGGCCTCAAGAAGGGAGGCAAAGCGCTCCCCGAGGCTCTTGATGTACCTTGCCTGCTGAACGTAAAGGATGCGACGAGCATCATCACGCTCAAGCTCCATACCAAGAAAGACACGTGCTGGGCCCAAGTCTTTCATCTTGTACGTAGACTGCAATAGGGTCTTCACAGATGACACTACCTCTCGACTCGGGGAGGCAATTAGCAAGCCATCAACGTAGACGAGGATGGTGGCAAACGGTACAGACCGTGATGTGACAAATATGGAAGGATCCACTATACTACGTTGGTATCCCCCCTTTTCAATGGTGGAGGTGATCTCCCAGTTCTAACACTGTAGTGACTGGTTGAGACCATAGAGGACCTTTCGCAGTCTTCAGACTCTCTCAGTGCCATCAGAGGACCCTGGGGGCTACACTATGTATATGTCCTCATCCAAGCATCCATGGAGGAAGGCATTGTTCACGTCTACTTGCTCGAGCTCCCAATCATAGTGTACTACAAGACTCAGGAGGGCATAAGTTATAGTGTCTCGTCAAAGTCAATCCGAGGGACTTGGGAGAACCCCTTGAGAGTGAGACATGGCTTAAACTTGTCAAGTGCACCATTGGGTTTTCATTTCCGACCGAAGATTCAACGGGCGTCGATGGCCTTATGGCCAAGCGGTAGATCGACCAGTTCAGCATTATCGTCCAGAGGTCTGAGCTCGTCCCGTATGGCAGCCTCCCACCATTGTGAGTCAGGCATTGCACGTGCCTGTCGAACTGTGGTCGGATCAGGCAACAAGGATGTGGAAACAACGGTTGCATGGCACTCAGCGATGCTGCCAAGAATGGCAATGTGAAGTGCATGCTCATGTTCTGTCCAGAGTAGTGTACAACCAAGGTCAAAGCTAGGGTGGACAACCCCTGTCGCCAAGCCCAAGGCGTCCATGCTATTTGGCAACGCTGATGACTACACAGGTTGGGACTGAGAAGGAAGGGTTGAGGGTACGGAGACATTGTAGGAGCGTGTGGGAAGTGCGCAAAGATGCCTACCATAGAAAAACGGTATGATAGGTGCAGGACAGGGAGGATCGCTGGACGGTGGCGGGTTAGGGACAGATCGACAGGAGTGGGCGGACGAGATGGGATTGTAGAGGAGAGCATAGGGGACATGGATACTGACAGGACAAGTGAGAGAGGAGATACTAGAGTGCCAGATGAGTCCGACGACACAAATGACAAGGACCCTGAGGACGATGTGGACATGGCGGCAGACGTCTGAGGACGCTCGGAGGGTGAAGGCTGTTGAGGAGACACAACAGCAGGGACTTGAGAGATGGGAGGGACCGTAGGACCGACATCCCCGTCCAACCGAGAGAGCGAGAGAAGGGAGTCAGCGACCGAGGGACGGCAGAGGTCAAGGAGAAAGACAGACTTGAAAAATAAGGTATCACAAGACTCAATGACACGGTGGGGCTCAGAGTCCCAAAAGCGTCAGGCCTTGGACTGGACAGAGATACCCAAGAAGGGGCAAAGGCGACCACGCGGGGAGAGCTTTTCATTGCAAAGATCCTCAGGCAGCCATAGAGACGGAATGCAACCCCAGACTCGAGCAAGGTGGAGGTCGACACGAGTGCCATACCAACACTCAAGGAGTGACAGTGCGAGGGAGAGGATCGTGTGGGATACAGTACTAGACCTAGGTCATGTAGCTCATCGCCTCAAAGGCAAATAATGGAGAGTGCGAACACCATCGGAACGTGGCCGATTCCAGACTTGGACAAGAGAGTGCGAACACCATCGGAAAGTGGCCGATTCCATCACTCAAAGACTCTGTTATGTTAGGGTGTGTAGGGAGCTGAAGTCTCCAGACACACCCCTTTAAGATTACGGAGCCGGATGGTGCATATAAGGAATTCACCGCCACGGTCACTACGAAAGACGCGTAGTGAGCGCTGACACGAGATTTTAGCTTACACCAACCATGACTCAATGATTGTACAGATATCGCTCTTCTGACGAAGAGCGAGGACCGAGCAAAAATAGGAGAAGTCATCAGTAAGGCAAAGAATGAACCTACAGCACCTCCAAGGAACTTGTGAGGAAGAGGACCCATAATGTCAACATGGACGAGGTTAAGGGGCTGGGAGGACCGGGAGTCAGAAGAGGCAAAAAGAGGGTGATGCATTCTTCCGTGGGCACAGTCAAGACAATTAGAAGGACAGGGCCAAGGAAAGGTGGACGGAGAGGGACCCACAACGGGTTGCAGCTTGAGCATTCTAGCGACGACATCAGTGTGCACATAGCCAAGACGGCAAAGCAAGAGCTGAACAACGTCAGGGGAGAGAGAGGGCGCGCCATGAACGAGGGAGGATGCAATAGAGGTGGCAGAAGAGGCAAGGAGAGGAACACGGTAGAGCTTGTCACATTTGACACCTCTGAAGACAACGCGACTAGAAGGATGAAGACAGACCGTACCAACACCCTGACGGGCTGAGAAATCCATGCCCTGATCATCAAGGGAAGGCATCGACAGCAGGCTGAGCTCAAAGGAGGGCTCATACAGAACGCCAGCAAGAAACAGCACACCGCTAGGGCCAACAAAGCAGACAACAACGACACCCTGGACGGGGAGAAATTGGCCGGATTCAATCTGCACAAAGGGAACGGAGCTGGTGGGACCCAACGAGACGAAGGGGGAATGAATGGACGTCAAGTGGTGGGTGGCTCCTGAGTCAAGGACCCAAAGGCACTAGATACACGAGCACGAGGGAGGATGCCAAAGGTGGCAACAGTGCCAACAGAGGTAGGAGACGAAGAACACACAGCAAGAAAGTGAGGAAGAAAGACAGACTGCCAATGCCTGACCCACAAAAAAGACGCGGATGGTGATCCAAAAACATGACCGGGCACATCCCCACAAAAAAAACTGTCAGTCTGACACTCAAGACCGCTAGCCAACAAAGTCACACTCTCACCTCCTTGATTGTGAAGGTGAATGCCTTGGAGAAGAGACTGCTCTAGCTGGCGCTCGCCGTCAAATAAAGGCGTAGACGATGGAGGAGCAGACCCAGGTGAGGGAGGATTCCACGGTGGCCCGATGTACGCAAGCGAGGGGAGGCCAACACAGATGGGTACTCCATAGTACGCCGGCCATCCCTAGGGATATTGGACCGACGGAACGAGGGAAACATCAACGAAGCGGTGGAGTAGACTTGCACAGAGGAGGAACGGGTGGACCGGGAGGTGGTGCCGGAGCTTGAGCTTGAGCTGAAAGCGGAGGAAGAGGAGGAGCCGCCAGTGCGCGCCCAGCGAGCACGCATGGCGTGTGCAAGAAGGAGATCATCAGGGGGCACAGAACACATACGTGCAGAATGCTTGGATGATCCACAATTCCAGCAGACCACCTCATTAGGAACACGAGATGGTGCTGGATCCTTGGCCTTCCCCTTGCCCTGCCCACGACCTCGTCCACGCCCTTAGCCCTGTGAGGCGAGAGTTGTGGTGGTAGAAGTGGAGGGTGAAGATGAGGTGGACGAGGTGGATGCAGAGGCAGGAGAAAGAGAAGAGGAGGCAGTGGTAATAGTTGCAACGCCGGCCACTACTGTATAGAGAAGACGTTTGTTCTAGAGGCTGGTCCACCAGGTAGGAAGCCGCTCAACTATGAAGTCCCAAAGGGCACTAACACCACGGGAGAACTTGGGAGGCATGGGTTAAGAGGTAAGATGCTACTGCTCATCAGACTAGATGTTGCAAAGGAGATCCGACAGTTTGGGAAGTAACCCGTTGACTAGGGTGTGGACAGCCGACTGTTGACTTGGGGCAGCCTCGCCAAGCTCACGAAGCAGTTTGAGACCACGAGCCTAATAAGCATCACCCATTTCATCCGCACGCATCAGAAGCATGTTGAACTGAACAATGAGGAGCCTGACCAGTAACTGTAGTGCGGCGATGTAGCATGGTGTAAGCACCGACCAGGTCAGCTAGACGCTGAACAGTAGGGTCAACATTGTAGGTACCAACATCATCAACTAAGGTCTCTTGTGCAGCAGCAATAGGAATACGAACGGCGCGAGTAGACTCGGTGATAACACGGGTGAAAGGGGCGACTGCTAGGAAAGAGTACTCCCACAAGCGTTCCCCTTGAGCCCAAGTGCTGAAGCGAGTCTCCTAGGAGGAGAAGGCAAGTCGAGATGCCAAGATTTGAGGCTGGGAAAAGAAGTCATGCTGACGAGTGATAGCGACGGGGTTGGCAGCAACAAAGGTGTTTGCGGCAGTGGTGCTAACCGTGGATGGAGTGGACGTGACACTAGCATAGGTGCCAGCACCAGCACCAGTAGATGAGACTAGCGCAACAAGGAGGCGCTTAATCACAAGGAAAGCGACTTCATCAGCAAAGGCTATGCGATTACCATTCGTGACCTTAAGGCAATCTTCAGCCTCTTGCTGAGCCTTGTGGGCGAGGTTCAGCAGACGCTGCAGGTTAGCTATGATTGACTCATCGTCATCAGGTATGGTGGCAACGGCGGGATCCTACGAGAAAAAAATCTGGCAGAGTTTCCCTAGCCCTAGTGAGCGTGGGAATATTGGGAATGCCGAAGGCACGTTGGATCTATGTTGTAGGACAACCCGACCCCAGTCAGACACGCCAGCCACCACGTAAAAGGTACAGGCAGAGAACTAGCAGAAGAGTCTAATGCAAAGAGAACCCTCACACTGCGGTAGGAGGTGAGGGAGTGTGAAGAAGGACAAGAAGTGGAGGAACAACGGCAGCTGCAACTGTAGAGAGAACAGACAGTATGGGCGCAATAGGGACCGCTAAGGCTAGAGCACTAGTGGTAAGAGCGGCCCCCACTGTAGTGATGGCAACAACGGTGGAGATAGTAGCTGTGATGAGGCTCGTGGCGGCCGATAGTCTAGAAGCTGCTGATGCGACGGCAGTGGCTGTGGAGGTGCGGATGGCCAATGTGGGAGAAGAGACAGTAGTTGCAGTAGAGGCTGTTGAAGAGGCAACAGCAGATGTAGCTACAATAATCAGTGTACTTAGATCTGCAGATACTTTGGCAATACGCCCGGCTATAACTTCTTGCTAAGAAGATGTAGCTAACCTGGTCGCAGCTGCGTCTCCTGCTACACGCTCGGTTGTCCTGAAATGGAGATAGCCGAGGGTCACCTGGCCATGGCGGGTGCTAGTGCTGTTGACTTGAAGATGATGGCAGTCAAAGAGAGCTCTGCTGCCGGTGCAGGTTCTTGGCGTGGCTACCCAACAACCGCCCGTGGTGGTGCTCAACAACCGCGGATAATGCAGCTACTGTGGGCCTACGGCCTACAGGATCGGGGACTTTGGGATTGCAGCTGCCGCGGGGAATGTGGCAGCCGGCCGGGTTGCTGTTGCGTTTTGCGGTCGTTGCTAGGTGTTGCAAAGGCCACGTGTTACAGTTTGCTGTGGCTAGACCCCAAGCTGAATGACGGAGCCGACGTAGAAGTCGGTCAACTACTCCAATGCGGCTTTCCGGATTGGATGTTGACTGTCGTGAACGGCGGATGGAGGAAGCAGCGAGACAGCGCGGAAGTCTTTAGAAGATGTGCCAGCTGCTCACTTGGCTGAGGAGGACAGATGGCACACGGAGTGAACCACCTTGTCACGTCAAGAGTGACGGCCACGATCTCTGTCCAGGACTGAGGTTGACTCCAATAGCTTAGTAATGCCGAGAGAAATGACAACTGATAAGCACATAACATAAACACCTGCCGTGGCGCACGGCTGCCGTGGCGCACGGCTGCTGTGAGTTTGTCCTAAAACCGGCCCAGAACCACTATTTTGGATGTACCTTTGTGTACACGCATTCAAACACAACACGGTCTGAACCTAGAGATGGAATGTCTTGAGCCGGACGGTATGACTAATCAAACGCACAAGCCCAGCACCGATCATTGGGCGCACAATGTAAAACATGAAAATTGGGCTCAAGATCCAGTCCACCGAGAAAACTCTAACGAATTCAGAAAAACTGCAGAGCACCCCGGCGAGCTTTCGGGACACCGTTGCAGCTGTCTGGCAGTTACGGGTGGATCGAGCCACCACCTGTCTGTCCTTCAGCGCCAGCTGGGTCCGTATCAGGGATCTACACAAGCATGGACACGGCCAAGTGGTCATAGTAAGCTGTACAAATGGACTGTAACGATTCACATCACAACACACAGGAGAGTGTAGGTTCTAAGGGCCACAATGTGAGATGACGCTGAGAATGGTGGAGAGGTGGCAACAATCTGGTTAAAAGAGTAAAAATTGGATGAAATAATGAGCAAGAAGGAGGGATCCCCCCGCCCCCCTTTGGTCCAGCAAGCGTGCGTGCAATCTACACAAACGCAATGACTAGCCTATAAGAAAATGTAGGAATAAACCTACCAGTTCCCAAATATGAACTGGATGGATCCTGGCAACAGTAGGAGTTAGTGTGGTGGCCAAATGAAAAACCGAAAGAAGCAGTAGAAGAAAAAAAATGAGCTCTATAGAACTGAGCTAGCAAAGATCAGATGAATGTTATTGAGAAACTCACCCTTGAAATCCGGCGACTGAGAAAATTAATGTGTGCACATAAGGATGCTCAAGATGAAGCTGTGAACGTTAATGTAGTTGTCGACCACCATAGCCTGCCTGCATGTAAGTGACGTCAAGTCCAGAGGTCATCGAGACTGACACAACACCCCTCCATGATCAGTAGATGTCAGATGTCATAAACGTGCATGGGCCACACGTACGCATCAACAGCCAAAAAGAGCAACAAGGAGGCACAGAAATAATAGAATAGAAAACACAGAGGAAGAACCGGGGTGATGGAATGGATGGAAATAGATACATGTCAATCGGGATTGGCAGGGAGGGACTGGAGACCAACACTATGCACACCCACCTTGAATTACCAACTGTAGAGCGTCACGGTGAGGAAGTCGACACGCTGCTGACGGGTGTCAGCTCCAATGAGGCGCACATCGCCAAACGTAATACGTTCGTGGATAAAGTGATGTTCAATGGAGACGTGGTTTGTGCGAGTGTGATGCATGCCATCATGCTCAGCAATGCGGTGTGTGTTTTTGTTTTTATAGCAAAGCATGATGCAGTGCATGGGCTGGCACAGCTGAAGAGACGACACAACCAAATTCTCTCATAGACACCGGCACCCAGAGCGACATACTCAACCTTAGTCAATCCATGCGCAACACAACATTGCTTTTTGCTCTTCCAAGAAACCGTGGTGCCATCAATGAGGATGATGTATCCGGACCGGCGGTGCGTGTCGGGATCCTGAATCCAATCACTGTCTGTACATCCATTAACGACGACAAAAGGTTGTGCGCAAAAGCATAACTCCAGAGGAGGTGTGGACACGACATAGTGGACGACATGCAACGCTACCTTGAGGTGGAGGTGATGCAAGCACTGGGATAACAGGGACAAGATGTCGACTCCAAACACAACGTCAAGAATATGTGTGGTGGTACTAAGGAACATTGGAGACCCGATGACCTGGAGGTAGGTCATCCCGTTCACCAGTCCTCCCAACTATGCAGGGTTAGTTATACTCAGAAGCCTATGCCTTGCAAGTGTCATAGGCGTATGTGCATGGGCAGCTATAAGGCTGGCGAACCGCTTTCCCAGAGTGCGAACATACCCAACCTAATGTACGATGAGTATGCGACACTGACGTACACACTCAGTCTCCATGCCCAAGGAGACGTTGGCAAAGCCGAGATCCTTCACCTTGTACGCAGGTTGGAGGAGGTCCTTCACAGCCTGGACAGCCATGGATTTCGGTGAGGCAATTAGGAGATCGTCCACAGAAACCAAGTTGTCAACGTAGGGTGCCGTAGGGTCAGTCACCAAGAGAGCAGGGTCACCTGGATTGCGACAGTAGCCACCGTGCTCAAAGGTAGCAGAAATCTTGAGGTTTTAGTAGCGCGGAGACTACTTTAACCTGTACAAGACCGTGCAAAGGTGCCAGACGCAACCTGAACCATCGTCAAAGCCAAGGGGTTGAGCCAGGTGGATCTTTTTGTCAAGGAGACCGTGCAAGAATGCGTGCACCTTGCACGTCCATTTGATGCAATTCCTAGTGTGCGTGTACCTTGTGTACAAGGGGTTGAGCCAGATGCAATTCCCAATCGTGCTGGACCACCTGGCTCAGTAGTGCCTTGGCAGTGGTGTACTTCTCTTCAGGGAAAAAAGTGGCATCAAATTCCACACTAGGCACTTGGGAGGATCCCTTCACCATCAAGCAAGCCTTGAAGCACTTAACAACGTTATCCGGCTTGCGCTTATGCCTGTATACCAGATGTGCAGCTATGGCATTGCGACCTGGTGGAAGATCCACTTTCTCGTAACGACCGTGTAGTGTGATGGCATCGAGCTTCCTGCACATGGCCTATTTCCAAAGGGTTGCATCAGGAGCAAAGCACTTTGTGGTGGGAGTTCTGTGGTACCGCAAGAGGTCAGTGTAGTGGAAGCAGATGTAGGACATGCGACAAGACCAAAATGTGTGCCTGCAATAGTACGGAAGAACTCATCCACGATCAGAGAATAGAAAAGTGTAGCGTTTGGCCAGGCAACAGCAGTAGACAACTCAAGTGCGTCCAGACCAGCGTCAGGAGCAGCCACCACATGATCAGGATGAGAAGGACTGGCAGGTCACAATGGGCCAATGCAAGCGACAGAGGGCGCAACATGGGAGTGAAATTGCAAAGGCCGGACACGGCCACAAGGAGCCAGACTGAAGGGAGGAGGATCAGATGAGGGCAATGGTTCGATGGGATCCGTAGCCAAGGGAATCCGTTTAGGATCAACCAATGGTATAGAAGTCGTAGGAAGTGAGACTAGCAATGATCCATGTGATAATGCTGGAGAGCATAACAGTGACAGTGTAGACGTAACAGCAGGTGACGCTACAGTTGGTGACATCACAGACAAGAAGAGAGATGCCGATGAGGACGCAAGTGCTGATGATGACCCATGCAAAAAAATAGAGGCAGGTGCATCAAGAAGAGAGGACGTAGCCAATGGAGCGGGTAAGGATGTGGATAACAATGCATTTATAGGTGCAGAAGTCAGAGGAGATGGAACATAAATGGGAGATATCGATGTAAAGAAGACACTACCCTCAGGCCACCGGGCACATGAGCAGATGCTTATGGGCCAGGTGGCTTGAGGGCAGTGTCTCTCACATCTCTTGCCTCTCACATTGAGGGATATCAATGCGAGAGGCGGTTGCAAGAGAAGAGACGCCGTCGACAATGTCCCAACTGAAATTGTTTCCCAAACACATAGTGCCACGAGATTCAGTGGCACGATCATAGTCAACATCCCATAAGTGCCATGACTTAGATTGTAGAGAGATACTGAGGAATGAACAGATGCGGCCGTAACGAGAGAGCTTCCCATCATATTGGTCGTCAAGAAGTCAGACGGATGTGACGCTCTCCCAGATACACAAGTCGGCACAGCGAACGAACCAGCGCTCATAGGGTGTGAGAGGGTGTGGAAGCAGACCACGACGAACCCGGTTCCACACCCAAACCATGTACATGGCATCATAAGTGAAGGCTTCAGATAGACTGGACTCGATGGGAATGGTGCGGACATCGTTAGCCAGGGTACTGTTGATGATGCTTGCGCATAGGAGCAGTGTGACAAAGACTGCTCCTTATTGATGAATGAAAAGGAGAGGCACACAAGGGAACAGATCATGTTGTCACGCCACGAGCAGAGTGATGTTGACTGGGAGATTGAAAGCGAGGAGCTTTGTCGTTGATGCTGTTGCTTCTGAGCTGAATGATGGATGTGCGGAGTGAAGCCATGATTCCAAGGAGGGACGATGACTGCAGGATGATGATGTAATGATGCTGCCATTGCGGATGCTATTGATACTGCTGATGTAGAGTTCTAGGCCTCAGTTGGAGAGGAGGAGGGGACGCACGAGTCAAGAGATTTTGCTGTGCTCTAATACCATGTTAGGAAACGTTCAGAAACACGATCATCGGGAGTGGAAGCGGAGGCTTGGTATGAGGCTGTTGTGATGGTTGGACGCGGTCCAAGGAACGAGCGCTGCAACACATGACGTGATGAGCACACAACTAGGCGTAGTACAGAGACACAAGCGCTAATGATGGGAGTGATGACAATGATGAGATAGACATGATGGAAGGAGGTCGCAACTCCTTGGATGGGGCAAGCCGACAAGGCAAGTCGCAACACCGAGGCGCGGACAAAACCACGTGGATCACTAGAACACCAAAGGATGGGCAAGTGGAGGTATGCAACGAGGATACTTGAGGCTGTAGCATAGATACGTGAGCCAATGAATATCAAGGATCACAACACTGAGGCACGGGCTGAGCAATGAACGAGGCTGTAGCACCAAGGCGCGGTTCGAGTAGCGGATGAAGGAAGTGGAGGTAGGGCACAACCCGGGCCTTGCACGAGGATGATACTGAGGAGAGTAGCGGCAATGATGATGACAGAAGGCACAGGGCCATGGCATCGGGCCATAGGTTACAATGGGAGTGGGGTAGGACTCGAGCTCGGGCCGAGGAGAAGTGAGGCAACGGTACTGATTGACCAGAAGTGGGAATTTAGGAAAAGAAATAAGAGTACATATACACTAGCACTACTCCTAGAGTACTGTTGTTAGGGTGGTCGGTACACTAGTTGTAGCCGCAACCGCCTTGCTGCTGATGTTGCTTCTATTGATGTTGGAGTCCCGGAACAAATCCATGGGGCTGGTCGAGGCTGCAGATCTACCAGTTTGTTACCCATTGTGTTGGTATCGGCAAGGTCGTGGCTGTAGTTTGGCACGTGGTAAGGATCGGAGCGTGTAGGTACCGTTGGCATGATGATACTATCGGTGAGCGAGGGAGGATGACCGGTCACGATGCTGACGATGGTGCAAATTTTCATGGTTGGGCCAGTTGTCAGTGGCGGGTTGAACGGGTGAAGCCCAATCGCGGATAGTCAGCGGTGAGCTTTGCTAAAGGTGGTGCCGAGAGATGAACTGGTACGCAAATGTATATTGGGGCAGTTCTGGTCGCAGGTGAGACCAGTCCATTGGTAGGAGAGCAGGTGTAGACTGGAGAACCCGGGACGTGTCTTGAGCCTTGTGAGCCTAGTGACAATACATGTATTATTCTGACATCCCCCTTTAATGTTACAAGGCGAGAGATGCTTGGAGCAGGAGGGCTAGTGAACAAAGAGTGAGAAAGAGAAGAAGTGAAGCATTGTGGATGGGGAAGGGAATGATAGGTAGATGCAGTAATAGTGAAGAATTAGCCAGGAGTTGGGTTTGACTGATGCACTTCTAAAGAGAAGGTATGGATAGGATGCAGTGATGGTGTCTAGCAGGAGATGAGGGTAGAGATCAGCTGGAGTGTCGGAGTGTCTTAGATGAGAAGATGAGTTGTAGTGAGTTTGTGCTTCTGCTATGAACCTTTTGACGGAATTTTAATGAAGTTGCTTCTACCTGACTGCGATAGATGATTGAGGACGCCGCTTTTGGAAGGCGAGAGGAGGGAGGCAAGGGAAGATTAGGTGTTGTTGTGCTGCAAGAAGTGGGTTGCTACTGTGAAGTGTGTTGGAAGCAGGTGTTGAATCGGTGGTGATTGTTGGTGATGGGTTGAGGTGAAACTGAGGGAGAGGTGGTCAAGGAGGCAGCCTAAGCTGTCGTGCCGCTGAGTGTTGATTGAGAGAGGCAATAATGATGATGGCAAGATTGGTGTTGATGGGAGTGCTTGCTTCTTGCAGTCTGAAAGGAGTGGTACAGGTTACAGTGAGTGTTGTCCTAACATGAGGAGAGAGAAATTGCTGGAGGGCATACTATGGAATGTTGCTAGTGCTACTGCTATTGAGTTGAATATTGTCTCAAGGTCAGAGGCGTGAATGCATTTTGCAAAAGAGGAATCGTTGGAATGTCAAGAATACAAATGGCTACAGTCGTTTGGCGGTTTTACCCATGTTGTTGGTGTTTGAGGAACGTGTTCCGTTGATCCCATGTTGACTTCGACTTCCGACTGTAGGGGATCAAGTTGGAGTTGCTAAGTCAATCAAATTTGACGTTGATGTCGACTTGACTTGACCCCCCTCTGTCACGCCAGGCACTTTTTTCCACCTGTTTTGCGTCTGGACCCCTTGGACCAGGGCAGGGGATTTTAAATGCGAGGTCGCGATCGACCACCGCGAGCACAAAACAGCCTGTTGGCAATTCTGCCAAGCCTTGCTGGTTTTCCACGGTGAGATATTCCACAAGGGATTGGCTATCCTTGACAGCTGGTAGGTCAACATCAAACCACTTATCAGACATGCACTTGCTACATGGATAATGCGTGCCTGAAGCTTGTTGACTATGTGGCAAAAACGCATCGTAATCGTGTGACATTTTGCGACTACTGTTGACCAATAGGGGGGCACAGAACACGTTTTCATCTTCATGGACAGGGCATGACATGTCCTGCCAGCGTGGACAAGGCTGCACAGGATCCGCCTGTCAGGTCAGGTGGAGGAGGTGTCTGGGCAACCAAGTCCATGCACTTGTTGTTTCAATCCTACAAGCATCACCAACATGGCTGGTGGGGCCAGTCAGGCCACCACCAATTCTCATCCATCTACGTTGGCCAGACCACCTGTTCTGGCTAGTGACTTCCTCATCCGGGCCCTAAGCAAGTTTTTCAGGCCTTTACCGACTCAAGGCGGCTACCCTGGATGGCACTATGGGCCATGCAAAAATGTGGCATCAGGCGGGTCCGATCGTATACGTGGTCATTTCGGGGCAGGTTCACACAACATTGCTAAGTGTAAGGTGGCTCCTCTAGTTGCCCGGGTGGTTCTTGGTCTCCCTCCCCGGCCCCCTCCCCCGGCCTCCTTTCAATCGTTCGACGAGAAGCTGTCCAATGGCCAAGGCGAGCCATGGGGCACAAGTTCCAGCCCAGTTGACCCGGCAAACGTCGTCGTAGAGCGGAAGCAACAGGATCTCGCGTAGTTGCTGGCGTTGCTAACACTATGCCAGCCATGGTTCCCGCTCCAGTGTCTATCCCCGAGTCCCTTCGGAGCAGCACCCAGGCTTCCGCAGCATCGCTCAATATCTCTCATTAGTCGCTCGTGCCAGACTACCGCCAACAGCGAGTTCCAGCGCACGATCATGAAAAATCATGGAAAAAATGCCTTCCCTATCTTGTTTTGCAGAGATGACGTCGTATTTGAGTCATGGAGGATGCGCGGGGACAACACCCAGTTTCAGGCTCCCTAGCAAGGACCAGGTGACATCGGAGCTCCTTCCAGTACTTGATGTTGAGCAAGTAAAGCTCAAGGCTCCGCTCCAAAGTGGCTGAGAAGTATTTGGAGTAACCCTTGGCATTGACGAGTGGTCGGATATCCAGATCTGACCTATCTACTCTGCGATGGCCTCAAACGCAGAAGGCACCGCACACCTCTTCTCCAGAGATGTAAGCGGCGTCGTCAGGGACGCTAACCATGTCGTAGCAGTCATCGACCACGCCATCTCCGAGGTGGGCGCTAACAAGGTCGTCATGGTGATCACAGAATACACGTCTATAAACGAGAAGGTCCATCGTGAGCTCCGAAAGAAGTATCCTACTATTTTTTTTCAGTCACTCTATTGTCCACTCCTTGGATCTTATGTTGAAAGATGTGGCCAAAACAGAGTGGGATTCAAACCTCATCAACAAGGCAGAGCGCATTGTGTCGTTTTTCTGCAACAAGTACTTGCTCATGTCCTGGCTGAAGACAGAGGGTGGCTTGGTGTTGTTGCTTGCTATAACCACCCGTTTTGGGTCAGTGCATAAGATGTTTGAGCGTCTGCTAAAGCTGCGTGAGACTCTTGTAAGGATTTTCAGTAGCCCAAGATGGAATGAGTTCGGTTCTGTTGGCAAGGATGCTAGGTGAAAGGAGAAAAAGAAGAAGAAGAAGAAGATGATGAAGAACAAGAAGAAGAAGAAGGAGAAAGTATGCAGGCTTGTGAAGATAGGCGTCTTTTGGGTGCAGATCAAGGCCATGACCAAGCTCATGCTTCCAATCGTCCTTACTATTTGTAAGGCAGACAGTGCAGGGGGGACAGCCGGGATTGTGTTTGAGATGCTTTTGGGCATAACCATCCAAGTCGTCATCAGCCTTGCCCGCACCTAGGTGCTGCGGCATCAAGCCCGTGCCTCAGTACTGCGGCTCGACTCAGCTCTTGGTTTGGATTGTGCCTTCGGCACCATCCCCATATGCTGATCTCACTTCGTCGCTCACGCCCCTCAGCGTTTTATCCTCCTTCACCTGTTCCGTGACGTGAGCACTTCGTCTGCCACCACTACCTCTTCAATGCTTCTGTCCACTTCTCTGGCATGCCCTCAGCACTCTTTCCACTGTCGCTAATGCTCCCATTTTACTGACACGTTCTTGATCCGGTTTTCTTCTTGCATCATACACAATAATCCCGCACCTTGTCTGACCCCTCCCTTTGTCCACATCTCTTTCTCCTCTTGTTCCACCCTCACACACCTCCTCTCTAGACACCAAATGTGTATCTACACCTTGATACGTCTTTCTACACCCTCTCTGTCCACACAAGCGGCTCCGACACCCTTGAGAATGTGGCAAATCCATGGGTTAACATTGTGGCAATCATTCGCATCTCCCACGCCTTGTATCTTGCTCCTACGTTGGTACTAGCAAGGCAAGTCCGTGGGTTAGGCACTTAGTACCATTTTACGGTATTTCCACGTCAACATAGCCACCAAACACCCTCTCAAACATGCCCATACTCTGATAGCACTTTTTTACGCACTCCACACACCCGAAACCTCCTCCAATAGCACCCCAAACAACCCAAATTTGCAGCTGACCCTTGCCCCATGTTTTTATGCCTTCCACAGATCCCAAAGTCACCCCAATATCCTTTCCAAAATGCCTACTATGCAGATACATCCCCTGCCCATGTTTTGGCCCTTCCGCGGGACCACCAAGTTCTAGGTCATTGTTACTCAACACCTGATTCCATGGGTTTACAACCAGGTGTTATTCCGGCCTTCTCGACACTCACAAACAGCCCCAAACACTCCCAAAAAGTTGGATTTTCCGCCCCTCCACCACGAGGATCGATTGTGGCTATCTCACCTGCACAAACAGAATCCCTAACTCGCCCCAAGTCCATCACGGAAGCCCGTGACTTGATCTTCCTTGCCGAAGGTCAGGTCACGTGCGTGGTAGATTTCAGGTTAACAGTGTTACCCCATCCTCCTTTCCTCATGCAAGGTCCCCGAGCTTCTTTTGGATCCCTGGAGGACAAGTGGTCACTAGCCGTACTCATCCTTGTCACACGAGTGTCGCAAAAGGGGACTGCATCTACCGTCGTGTAGGTCTTGTGCGTCACCTCAAAGCTAATCCACGGTACACGCACATCCAGCGCACAATGGTCCTTGCATCCCTTGCCTCGCAACACACCCGTCACATGGAGATAGTCATAATCTCATGACACACACAAGCTTGGTTGCCTTGGGTCATTCTTGCCATATAGTAGCAACATCGCGGAAAGGAGTGCATCCATCACTATGTGGGTCTAGTAGGTTATCTCACAGCTATTCTGCGGTACACGCACTTCTAGTGCATAGTGGTTCCTATGTACATTGTTTCGCAAACACATATGCCACATGGAGGCGGCCACAACCCAATGAAGCCCAACGCACTAAGGAAGAATTCATGCCAAGCTTCCTTGTTGGGTTTTCAGTCTTCCCTGTACTGAAGGTTCAGACGAGTGACCAGCTTTGTACTTGGTACTCTGCTGCTGCTTGCCATGTAGCTCCACTCCATTCGGCTTGTCCTGCCTCTCACGAGCCCTATGCACTAAGGAGTCAGCTATCCACATTATACTCTACTATCACTTCCTTAGCTCTTCACCATGGAGTCCCATCAGCCTCATCTTCTGAAGGCCTGCAGTGCAGTCCCACTTGACAGAGATCAAGGAACTATCTAACCTTACCGCACCTTAACAGTGTTATCCCAATTTTTGCCACGCTCTCCATTGTTCCACTTCATCACTTCACTTCCGCGACTTCCATCTTGTCCACCGCATGTCTTTGTCTTCCGCACACCATGAAACTTTAGCCCACATCATCCACAACACATCAACACGCTTCATCACTCAACGGTGATCTTTCCTCCGCTCACATCACCTCCTTAACATGGCAATCCTGTGGAACACATCTATGATGCCGATTATGCTCCTCTTTAGTGTGCCTTACATGGCATGTCTATGGATGCACACATCGCCCACTTTTGCTGCCTTTGTTTTGTAGATTTTGCACCCGTATACCCCCAAAACAGGCCCATTTTGTAACCACACCCATTTGGCACTTTAGCAACCCACTTATTACGGATTCGATCACACTCCTTAAGCATAGAACATGGCAAATCCGCAGAACCAATACATACATTCAAAAACCACCTAATGGAGGCCCAACATCCTTTCTTCTGCGCTCCCAAGTGTTCTCCAAGGGTTCATCCAGTTCCGTAGTCACTCGGGCACTCTTTTGCAGTCTTTGCTCATGTCATGGATGTCTTATGGGTGGTTTTGTGGAACACCTTGCATCATCTTTGGAGTCTTCAGATTCATCCACGCCCTCCATTCTGACAAGGTGTTGAGAGGAAAGGGAGTGAGAGGCAAGTGTTGGAGGCACTGAATGAAGTTAATTCAACTAAATCGACTCTCATCAACAAGTGAAGTGTAGTCAACGACCTTCCAACTGAATGGAACAAAGTTCATCGTGTAATCCGCTACACCCTTCCCCGCCGTGTCGCGGTCCCTTGAATTCACATCCAAAACCAACTACTTTTTTCCCCACACATGAGTCAAGTGCCAACATTGTTGCTACTCTCTTGCTTGTTGCGCCGCATCCCACCACTTCTTGTTCTTTGCACCTCGCGGTTCCCGCCACTTCTTGGTCCGGTTGTCTTCACGCGTCTTGCACAATACCCCCGCATCTTGTCTTACCCCTCCCTTTGTCCACATCTCTTGCACCTCTTGTTCCACCCTCACACACCTCCTTTATAAATACCAGATTTGCACATGCACCTTGAGGCATCTATTTGCACCCTCCCTGCCCACACAAGTGGCTCTGGCATCCTTAAGAATATGGAAAACATGCGAGTTAACATTGTGGCAATCATCTGCACCTCCCGCGCCTTGTATCTTGCTCCCACGTTGTTACTAGCAAGGCAAGTCCTAGGGTTAGGCAACCAGCATTATTCCACAGCTCTTCCACCTCAACATAGCCATCAAACATCCTCCCAAACATGCACATTCCTCTCCTGACTCTCATTACAATTTTTCACGCACTCCGCACACTAAAAAACCGCTCCAATAGTACCCCAAACAACCTAAATCCGCAACTGACCCTTACACCACGTTTTATGCCTTCTGTGGACCCCAAAGTCACCCCAATATTCTTCCCAACATGCCTAATCCACAAACACATTCCCTGCCAATATTTTGGCTCTTCCACAAGACCACCAAGTACTAGACCATTTTGAGACTATCATTTTGAAACTGTCATTCCGAGACTGTCATTTAAGACTGTCATTTTCACATTTTGAGTCTCTCATTTTGAGACTGTCCTTTTGAGACTGTCATATTGAGACAATTATTTTAAGACAGTCATTTGAGAAATTCAATTTTAGACCTTTACTTTGAGACTATCATTTTGAGACTATTACATTGAGAAACTCATTTTTTTGTCATTTTGAAATAGTTACTTAGAGACTTTCATACTGGGATTTTCATATTGAGACTGTCATATTAAGACTGTCATTTTGAGACCCTCAATTTTTAGATTATCATTTTGATACTGTTATAGTCAGATTGTCATATTGAAATAGTTATAATGAGACTTAACTTTGAGATGATCATTTTGATGTTATCATTTTTAGACGGTCATTTTGAGACTCTTATTTTGAGACTGTCATTTTGAGACTCTCATTTTGAGAATGTCATTTTGAGAATGACAATTTGAGACTGTCGTTTTGAGACTATTGTTTGAGACACTCATTTGGAGACTGTCCATTTGAGACTGTCATCTAAAGACTATCATATTGAGACTATCACAATAAGAGTGTCATTTTGAGACTCTCATGTTGAGACTGTCATGTTGAGAGCACAATTTTGAGACTGTCATATTTTGACTCTCTTTATAAAGCTATCGTATTGAGACTATTATACTAAGACTATCATTTTGAGACTGTCATTCAGAGACTTTCATTTGAGACTATCACTGAGACTGTCATTTTAATACTGTCACTTTGAGACTCTCATTTTGAGACTGTCAGTTTGAGATTGTAATTTTGAGGCAGTCATGTTGAGACAGTCATCTTGGAGCAGTCATTTTGAGACGGTCATTTGGAAACTTTCTTTTTGAGACTGTCATCTTGAGACTGCCATTTTGAGACTAGCATTTTGAGACTGCCATTCTGAGAGTGTCATTTTGAGACTGTTCTATTAAGACCGTCAAACTGAGACTGTCATATTGAGAGTGTCATATTGCGACTGTCATTTTGATAATGTCATTTTAAGACTCTCATATTGAGCATATCATACTAAAACTATCATATTAGGAGTGTTTTTGTTAGACTATCATTTTGAGACTCCCATTTTGAGATTGTCATTCTGAGACTATCATATTGACATTGTCATATTCAAATAGTTATATTGAGAATGTCATTTTTAGACCGTCATTTTTAGGCTATCATTTTGAGACTATCATTTGAGGTTGTCATTTTAAGACTGTCATCTTGAGATTGTCAGTTTGAGACTGTCATTTCGAGACAATCATGTTGAGATAGTAATTGTGAGATTGCCATTTTAAGGCTTTCCTTTTGAGATGGTCATTTGATATTGTCATTTTAGGACTGCTATCTTTAGACAGTCATTTTGAGGCTTTCATGTAAGGACAATCATTTTGAGACTCTCGTTAAGAGACTATCATTTCAAGACTGTCAAACCACAATTTTTGGACTATCATTTTACGATAGTCATTTTGAAAGAGTCATTTTCAGGCTATGGTTTTGAAACTATCATTTTAAAACTGTTTTTTTGGATTATCATGTTGAGTCTGTCATGTTGAGATTGTCATTTTCAAAGTGTCATTTTGAGACTGTCTTTCTGAGACTATCATTTTGAGACTGTCATTTGTAGGCTGAAATCTTGAGGCTATCATTTTGAGACAATCCTCTTGCGACTATCATTTTGAGATTGCCATTTTGAGACGTCATTTTAAGGCTATCATTTAAGACTTTCATTTTAAGACACTCCATTAAGACTCTTATTTTTTGACTCTCATTTTGAGACTATCATTTTTTAACTACCATTTTGAGAATGGAATTTTGAGATTGTCATCTACAAACTGTCATTTGATAGTATCATTTTAAGTCTATTCTTTTGAGACTATCATTTGAGACTATCCTTTTGAGACTATCATTTTGAGACTATCACTTTAAGACTGACCTTTTTTTACAATTAGATTAAGAGTGCCAACTTGAGACTATCATTTTGAGACTGTCACTTTGAGACCATGATTTTGAGACTGACATTTGAGACTGTCATACAAAGACTGTCATATTGAGATGGTTATGTTAAGACTGACAATTTGAGACGGTCATTTCAAAATGTCATTTTGAGACTATCATTGTGAGACTATGATTTTGGGATTGTCATTTTGAGAATGTCATTTTGAGACTCTCATATTGGGACAGTCATATTGCGACATTTTTATGCAGACTGTCATTTTAAAACTGTCATTTTGAGGTTGCCAGTTTGAGACTCATTTTGAGATTGTCATTTTCATTGTGTCATTATAAGACTGTCATTTTGAGACTGTCAATATGAGCTTGACATTTTCAGACAGACATATCGAGACTATCATGTTTAGATAGTTATCTTGAGACTATCATTTTAGGATTGTCATTTTGAGACCGTCATTTTGAAACTCTCATTTCGAGACTGTTAATTAGAGACTTTCAATTGAACATCCAATTTTCAGACTGTCATCTAGAGACTTTCATTTTGAGACTATCATTTTGAGATTCTCAATGTAAGATTGTCATATTTCGACAGTGATATTGAGACCATCATTTTCAGACTGTCATTTTGAGAATATCATTTCGATACTGTTACTTTGAGACTCTCATTTTGTGACTCTTCATCTAAACATGCTACTTCTAGACTCTCCTTTCAAGACTATCATTTGAAGACTTTTGTTTTGAGATTATCATTTTGAGACTGTCATTTTGAGACTATCATTTTGAGAATGTCATTTTGAGACTATCATTTAGAGATTGTGATTGTGAGACTTTCATTTTGAGACAATCAATTTGAGTCTGTCATTTTTAGAGTGTCATATTGAGACCGTCATTTTAAACTGTCATTTTGAAACCGTTATCTTATACATGCTATTTTGAGACTATCATTTTGAGACTTACATTTTGAGACTGTCATTCTTATACCGTCATTTAAAACATGCATTTTTAGACAAACATTTTAAGACTGTCATTTTGAGACTATCATTTTGAGACTTTCATTTTGAGGTTGTCATATTGAGATTTTCATATTGAGACTGTTATATTGAAATGTCATTTTGAGACTATCATTGTGAGACTGTCATTTTAAACATGCCATTTTGCGACTATCATATTACGACTATCATGCTGAGACTGTCATTTTGAGACTGTCATTTTGAGACTGTCCTTTTAATACTGTTTTTTGAGACTGTCATTTTGAAACTGTGACATTAATAGTTAATTTTGAGACTATCATTTCAAGACAATCGTTTTGAGACTCTCATCATAAGATTGTCGTTTTGAGACTGTCATTGAGATTGTCATCTTGAAATATCTATCTTGAGACTGTCATTTCTAGACTGTCATTTTGAGGCTGTCATATTAAGACTTTCATATTAAAAAGGTTATTTTTATACAGTCATTTTGAAGACGGTCATTTCAACAAGCTATTTTGAGACTATCATTTTGAGAATGTCACTTGGAGACTCTCATGTTGAGACTATTTTATTGAGACTATCATATGGGGACTACCACATTCAGATAGTTTATTTAAGACAGTAATATTGAGACAATCATTTTGAGAACGTCATTTTTAGACTGTCATTTTGAGATTGTCATTTTTACATTGTCATTTTTAGACTGTCATGTTTAGAATGTCATTTTCAGATTGTCATTTTGAGATTGTCATTTGAGATTATCATTTTGAGAATCTCAGTTTGAGTCTGTTACTTTGAGATTGTCATATTGATACTGTCATTTTGAGACAATTATATTTTGACTGTCATTTTGATGTTTTCATTTTAAACATACCAATTGAAGATAATCATTTTGAGACAATCATTGTAAGAGTATCATTGTGAGGCTGCCATTTTGAAACTGTCATATTGACACTGTCATATTGAGACTATTATTTTGAGACTATCATATTGAGAATGTCATTTTGTGACTATCAGTTTGAGACTCATCTTGACTGTCACATTCAGACTATCATATTGAGACAGTTATATTGAAACTATCATTTTCATACTGCTATTTTGAGACTGTCATTTTGAGACACTCATTTTTAGCCTACCATTTTGAGACTTCTATTTTGAGACTGTCATTGTGAGACTGTTTATTTGAGACTCTCATTTCAAGACTGTCAATTAGAATCTGTCATTTTGAGAGTGTCATAAGAAGACTAGCATTTTGAGACAGTGATATTAAAACTATCATTTTGAGACAGTCATTTAAAAACTATCGTTTTGGAACTGTCATTTTGAAGCAGTCATTTTGAGACTGTCATTTTGAGACTGTCATTGTGGGACTGTCATTTTGAGACCGTCATTCGAGACTGTCACTTTGAGACTATTATCTTGAGACTATCATATGAGGCCATCATTTTGAGATTGTCAATGTGAGACTGTCATATGGAGACTGTCATTATGAGATTTTCATATTGAGACAGTTATATTGAGATTGTCATTCTTGCATTACTATTTTAAGACTGTGTTTTTGAGACTGCTGTTTTTAGACTGTTATTTTGAGACTATCGTTTTGAGACTATAACTTTGATAGTGTCATTTTTAGACTGTCCTTTTTAGACTCTCATTTTAAGAATGTCATTTTGAGACAGTCATTTTGAGATAACCCTTTTCAGAAAACCATACTATCATTTTTGAGACCATCATTTAAGAGTGTTATTTTGGGACTGTCAATCATGTGGACACTTTCATATTGAGACTGTCACATTGAGAACTAAATTTTAGGACGATCCTTGTGAGACTATCATTTTGAGACTGTCATTTTGAGACTTTCATGTCAAGATGTCATTTTGAGACTGTCATTTTGAGACTGTCATTTTGAAACTGTCGTTTTGAGACTGTCATTTGGAGATCGTCATATTCAGACTGTCATTTTGAAACTCTCGTTTTGAGACTGTCATTTGGAGATCGTCATATTCAGACTGTCATATTGAGACTGTCATTCTACGACACGGTTGTTTTGAGTATGTCATTTCGCACCTGTCATGTTGAGACTGTCATATTGAGACAGTCGTATTAAAACTGTCATTATGAGACTATCATTTTGAAAATATCATTATGATACTGTCATTTTGAGACTATTTTCTTTAAGACTGTTGTTTTGAGACTGTCATAATGAGGAAATTACATTAACAATGTCATTTTGAGACTACCGTTTTGAGAGTATCATTTCAAGACTGTCATTTTAAACATGCTATGTTTAAACAACCATTTGGTGACTATCATTTTGAGAGTATTATTATGAGACTGTAATTTTGAGACTTTCATATTGAGACTATCACATTGAGGTCTTTATTTTTAGATTGTCATTTTGAGACAGGAACTTTGAGACTATCATATTGAGAGTATCATTTTGAGATTGTCATTTTGAGACTCTCATGTAGATATTATCATTTTGAGACTAATGTTTTGAGGCTGTCATTTTTAGACTAGCATTTGAGGCTATTATTCTGAGACTATCATTATGAGATAATCATTTTGAGATAATCATTTTGAGACCGTCAAGTTGAGTCTGTCATTTTGAGACTATCATATTGAGACTGTCATATTGAGACTGTCATTTTGAGACTGGCATTTTAAACATGCTATGCTTAGACAATCATTTGGTGACTGTCATTTTAAGAGTATCATTTGAGAGTGTAGTTTTGAGACGTTCATACTGAGCCTATCATACTAAAATTGTCATGTTGAGACTGTCATTTTGAGACTGTTGTTTTGATACTGTCATTTTGATACTGTCACAAAGTCACATTGAGACTTTCATTTTAAAATAGTCATTTTCAGACAGTTACTTTGAGACAGTCATGTTGAGACTATCATATTGAGACTGTTACATTAAGACTGTCATTTGAAGACTGTCATTTTGAAACTCTCAATTTGAAATTGTCATTTTGAGACTGTCATATTGACATTGTCATTGAGACTATCATTTTAAGACCATCATTTGAAGGCTGTCATTTTAAGACTGTCATTATGAGACCATCATTTTGAGACCGTCATATCAAGACAGTTTCATGGAGAGTGTCAATTGGAGCCCGGCACTTTGAGACTTTCGTTTTAAGAGTGTCAGTTTAAGACTATCAGTTTGAGACTGTCATTTTGAGACTATGATTTTTGAACTGTCACTTTGAGACTGTCATTTTGAGATAATCATTTTGACACTGTCATTTTGAGACTATCATTTTGAAACTATCTTTTGAGATTGTCTTTTTTATGTTAAGAGTGCCATATTGCGTCTGTCATTTTAAGGCTGTCATTTTCCGCATGTCATATTAAGACTATCATATTGAGATTGTCATTTTTTAGTCCATTTTTTTACTCTCATTTTGAGACTGTCATTTTGAGACTTTCATTTTCAGATTACCATTTAAGAATATAAATTTGAGTCTATCATTTTGAGACTGTCATTTTGAGATTGTCATATAGAGATGGTTGTAATGAGACTTTCATTTTGATACTATCATTTTGAGACTATCATTTTGAAACGATTGTTTTCAAACTGTCATTTTGAGACTATCACTTTGAAACTATCATGTTAAGACTATCATTTTGAGACTGTCATTTTGAAACTATTATTTTAAGGCTATTTTCTTTTAGACTGTCAATATGAGATTGTCATCTTGAAACTGTATTTTTGAGATTGTCATATTGAGACAGTTACATCGAGACTATCATTTTTAGATTATTTCTTAAAGACAGTCATTTTGAGACTCATATTGAGCTTATCAATTTCAGACTGTCATTTTAGACTTTCATTTAATACTATCATTTTGAGACTGTCATTTTAAGACTATCATATAGAGACCGTCATTTTGAGACTCATTTTGAGTCTATCATTTTGAGAGTGTCATATTGAGATTGTCATGTTGAGCGTCTCATTTGGCGTCTATCATATTAAGACCATTATATTGAGACTCTCATATTGAGACTGTCATCTTGTAACTGTCATTTGATATTGCTATTCTGAGACTGTCATTTTGAGACGGACATTTTAGACGTGTCATTTTGAGATTATCATTTTGAGACTGCCATTTTAAACATGTTTTTTTGAGACTATCAATTTTAGAGTATCATTTTGAGACTGTAACTTTGAGACTAACATTCTGAGACAGTCATTTAAGAATGTCATATTGAGGCAGTTATATGGAGTGTCATTTTTAAAGAGTCATGCTTAGACTATCATTTTGAACATGGTGTTTTTAGACTGTCATTTTGAGAGTGTCATTTTGAAGACTTTCATTTTGAGAGTGTCATTTTAAGAGTGTCATTTTGAGACTGTTATTTGTAAACATGGCAATTTGAGCTTATCATTTTGAGACTATAGTTTTAAGATTGTTGTATTGAGACTGTCATATTAAGACAATTATATTGAGACTCATTTTTGGAGACTGTCATTTTGAGACTATCATTTTAAAAATGTCCTTTTGAGACTATCATTTTGAAACTATAACTTTGAGACTGTCATTTTGAGACTGTCATTTTGAGATATATATCTTGAGATAATCAGTTTGGGATAGTCATTTTGAGAATGTCATTGTGAGACTATTGTTTGGAAGTGTCATTTTGAGACAATCATGTTAAGAGTGTCATATTGTGACTGTCACATTGGGACTGTCATTTTAAGACTATCATATTGAGACTGACATTTTGAGAGTGTCATTTTGAACATCTTGTTTTTAGACTATTGTTTTGAGAATTTCATTTTTATATTGCTATTTTAGGACTGTCATTTTGAGTTTCTAATTTTGAGACAGTCATTTTGAGAATGTCACATTGAGGCAGTTACATGGAGACTTTCATTTTAAGATTGTCATTTAAGACTGTGATTTTGAGAATGTAATCTCGAGATTGATACATTGAGTATGTCATTTTGAGACTATCATATTGAGGCTGTCATTTTTAAACTGTTGTTTTGGAACTATCATTCTGAGACTATCATTTGAAGACTATCATTTTGAGACTGTCATTATTAGACCGTCATTTTGGGACTATCATTTTGAGACTTTCATTTTGACACTTTCATGTTGAGACTGTCATTTAGAGACTATCATTTAGATAAAGGGTTTAGGGTTTAGGGGTTAGGGTTTAGGCTATCATTTAGGGCTTAGGGTTTAGGGTTTAGGCGGTCATTTTGCGACTATAAATATGAGACTGTCATATTGTGAATTTCATTTTTCACATGTTATTTTGAGACTATCATTTTGAGACTATCATTTTGAAGCTATTAGTTTTGGATTGTAATTTTCAGACCTTCATATTGAGATTGTCATATCAAGGTAGTTGTATTGAGACTGACATTTTCAGATTGTCCTTTTGAGAAAGTCATTTAAAACATGCCATTTCAAGACTATCATTTTGAAATTCTCATTTTGAGACTCTCATTTCAAACATACAATTTTGAGACTATCAGTTTGAGACTGTCATTTTGAGACTTTAATATAAGATTTTCATAAGACACCGTCATATTGAGACACTTATGTTAAGACTGCCATCTTGAGACTGACAATTTGAAACTGTCATTTTTAATATGCCATTTTGAGCTCATTATATTGAGACTATTCTTTGGACACTATCATATTGAGACTGTCATATTGAAACAGTTATATTGGAATTGTCATTTGAAGACTGTCATTTTGAAACTACGATTTTAAAACCATTGTTCTAAGACAATCATTTTGATACGTTCATTTTAAGATTGTCCTTTTGAGATTGTAAAATTTAGATTGTCATTTAAAGACTGTCACGTTAAAACAATGATTTTAATATAATCATTTTAGGAAAGCCATTTTGATACTATCATTTTGAGACTATTGTTTCAGATTGTCATTCTGGAATTTTCATGTTAAGATTGTCATACTGAGACTGTCACATTCAGACTATCCTTTCAAGACTATCATTGTGAGATTGTCATTTTGGGTCTCTCATTTCAGATTGTCATTTTTAGACTATCATTTAAGACTGTCACATTGAGAGCATCATTTTGAGACGGTTATTTTGCGAATTTCACTTTAGAACTATCATTTTGAGACTGTCATTTTGAGGTTGTTGTATTGAGGTTGTCATTATGAGATTGTCGATTGGTAACAGTCATTTTTAGATTGTCATCTTGATATTATCATTTTAGACGGTCATTTTGAGATTTCCATTTTGAGACTGTTACTTTGAGAATGGCATCTTGAGACTGTCATTTTTAGACTGTCATTTTGAGACTATCATTTTAAGACTATCATTTTTAGACTGACATTTTGAGATGGTCATTTTGATACTGTCATTTTGAGATTGTCGTTTAGAGAACATCATGTTAATAATGTCATTCTGAAACAGTAATTATGAGACTGTGATTTTGAGACTGATTTTGAGAGTATCATTTAGGTTATGCCAATTTGAGACTCCCATTTAAACGTGTCATTTTTATACAGTCCTTTGGGACTTTTTTTAAAGAATATGATTTTTAGACTATCACTTTTAGACAATCAATGTGAGACTGTCATATTGAATCAGTTACATTGAGATTTTAATATTGAGGCTGTCATATTGAGACAGCCGTTTTGAGACAGTCATTTTAAGACCGTGATTAAAAACATTGTTGGTTTGAGACTGTCATTTGGAGACTGTCATTTTGAGAATGTCATTTTGAGACTTGTTTTAAAAGTGTCATTTTGAGACTGTCATGTTCAGACTTTTCCTTTAAAACTTTCATTTAAGACTGTCATTTTGAGACTGTCATTTTGGGACACTCATTTTGAGACAATTGTTTTGAGACTGTCATTTTGTAGCTATCATGTTGAGGTTGTAACATTGAGACTTTCAATTTATAACTGTCATTTTAAGACTTTCATCTTGAGACTGTCATATTGAGACTGTCATTTTAAGAGTGTCATTTTAAGACTGTCATTTTGAAACCGTCATTCTCAGGCTGGCAATTTGAGACAATCTTTTTGACATTGTGATTTTGAGACTACCATTTTGAGAATGCCAATTGGAGATTACCATGTTGAGACTCACATTTTGATACTATGATTTTGAGAATGTCATTTTGATATTGTCACTTTGAAACTATCATTCTAATTCTGAGCCTGTCATTTTGACTCTCATTCTGAGCCTGTCATTTTTAGAGTCATTTTGAAATTGTAATCTTGAGGCTTTTGTTTTATGACTGTCATTTAGAGACTTTCATTTTGACACTCTCGTTTAAGGATAGTCATTTTTAGATTGTGATTTTGAGACTGCCCTTTTTAAACTATCATGTTAAGACTCATTTTGAAACTATCATTTTAAAACTATCATTTTTAAACTGTCATTTTGAGACTGTCATTTTGAGACTACCATTTTGAGACTGCCATTTAAAAATGGTGGTTTGTATATGGTCCTTTTGAGACTATTACTTTATGACTGTGATTTGAGACTATCACTTTGTTGTTTTCAGACTGTCATATAAAGATTGTCATACAGAGAATGCCATATTGCGACTTTCATTTTGAGACTGACATTTTGAAACCGTCATCTTGAGACTGTCATTTTAAGACTATCATTTTCAGACTATCATTTGGAGACTGTCATTTTAAGACTGTCATTTTGAGACTGATTTCAAAACAATTGTTTTTAGACTGTCATTTTCAAACTAGCGTTCTAAAACTGTCATATGAGACTGCAATTTTGAGAATGATACTTCGCAACTATCATTTTGAGACCATTGTTTTGAGACGGTTTTTTTATGATAGTCATTCTGAAACTATCATGTTAAGACTATCATTTTGAGACTGTCATTTTGGAACTATCTTGTTAAAATTATAACATTGTAACTGTCATTTTAGGACTGTCATTTTGAGACTATCAATTTGAGACTGTCATTTTGAGACTCTCAATGTAAGCATGCCATTTTGAGACCATCATTTTGAGACCGTCATTTTTCGAATATCATATTGAGACTCTCATTTCGATCTAGTCAATTTGGGATAATCATTTTGATACACTCGTTTTGAGACTATCATTTTGAGTTATCATTTCAGACTGTCATTTTGGAACAATAATGTGGAGACTACAATAGTGAGACTGTCATATTCTGGTTGTTGTTTGGAGACATAATCATGAGACCATTATCATGAGACTGTCATTTTTAGAGTGAAAAGTTTTATCTTTTTTTTGTAGTTTCTTTACTTTCATCTTAAGAATGTTTTATTGAGAGTTTCATATTAAGACTTTTGTATTGAGATTGCCATTTTTAAACTCTCATCTAAGACTATCACTTTCAAAGTATCATTTTGATACTGTCATATGGAGACTATCATTTGGAGACTGTCATTTTGAGACTATCATTTTAAGACTGTCATATAGAGATTGCTACATTTAGAGAGCTGTATTGAGACTGGCAATTGAAGACTGTCATTTTGAGGCAATCATTTTGGGGCTATTGTTTTATGTTGGAAATGAGCGAGAACAAGCCTCACTTCTCTTACCTCTCCGAAAATCCGAGTCTCCAAATAAAGGTTCAAGTCTCATCGGGACCAACTTGACCAAACGGTTCTTCCGTCATCCAACCGTTTAACCGACAGTCAAGTGATCCTCTAATGTAGTGACACGTGTCACCCGCATCCGTCTAGTAGAAAGAAACCGTTGTCTTTGCTGCTTTGTCTTGTTCTATTGTATATATCAAAGATGTTCATTCCCTCGCAACTAATATAGAACGGTTGTGCTTATCCTGTTCGCCTTCGGTTCCACTGCTTCCCTGCCCTGTCTTCACTCTGCTCGCCTTTTGCTCATCTTACTCTCGCCATCCATTCTCAAGCCCCCGATTCTTTGCTCCGTCACTCTCGCTCTGTCACTCAGGTTTCAAACACCTATCACTTTCTCTCTCTGTGTCAGCCGGCACTCGCTAACTACTTGTCTACGTAGTATCTCACTCTGTGACATCTCCTTGCTTCAAGCCTCTGTGACTAACTCCTTGCGACATCTAGTGTCCCCTTACTCCCGTCATTTGTCTAACTTACCTCCACATGTGTCATTGCTTCTACCTGCTTTTGCCTTTGCCGTTTCCTCTCGGTACAATCTTTTGAAATGGTATCAGAGCATGAGGCAACATCACCTGGTGCCTTGTGACCCAGTTGTTGCTTTGCTATCGCAATCGCTGCACTCTTCTATCTAGTATTCATCTGCCACCGCCGCCGCCACTTCACGCCGCTCAGCTTCACCAGCAGTTGACGTCAGTAGCACTGCTCCAATTGCTTCTCAAGCTGAGACCACTTCTCGTCATCCTGATCAAGCCCTACGCCCAATCTGCGCCCGTGGCAAACATTCGATAACACTTCGTCGAAAACAGCCGCAAGCAGCTCTTGAGCCATCACCTGACACCATCTTCCTCAAAGCTTCTTGCCGCTCGCAATCTTATCTTCCTGAAGAATCTTTCACCCACCTTCCTCGAGCTGCCACAGGTGTTCCTGTCTGCTTCATCTGCTCCATCTACTCCATCCATATCAGCCGCATTGCCTCCATCTTCCCATCGTCTTGAGCTACCCTCTCGCACCGCGTCTTCTCGTTGTTAGTAGTAGCTGATTGTCGTCCATCGTCAGGACATCGGACACCACCAGTCTTCCTGCCCGTCAGCTTCGGGCAAACCCGAGAACAAGCCGTCTCTCTCCTAGCATTAGAGCAACTGGTTGCTTCATTCTCCTCTCTTGTAGCTCACCTCACATTCCTGTCATCGTCCTCTTGCCGCCGTTGCTCCATCAGCCTCATCTCCTTGCCTCGCATCAGCATCTTCATCAGCCTCCTCTAGCCTACATTTGCATCAGATTTATCCTCATTATCACCAACGTCATCCTCATCAGTGCACATGGTTCCGTCCCTATGCCCACTCCATCATCAGCCTTTGCTCTGTTTCCCGCATCATCCTCCGCTCGGCAGTTGGATCCGCCCAGTCGCATCGCCTGTTTTGTGACAACCTACGCCCACGCAAACTTCCGTAGTGCACGAGGCTCGCCCTTGTGCCCAAACTGTTACTATCATTGTCCCCCATCATCATCAAGCTTCCTCTTCCCTCATAAAAAAACTTCAGCATCTGCCACCAGCACAAGGATCTGCACGAGCTCGCTGCCCGCTTCACAACAGCCTGCACCCACACTAGCACTAAATTTCTCACGGCACGTCGGCGTTTTGCCTTCCCCTTGCCGCATTCTACTCCTCTACTCAGCAGCGCACATGGTTTTGCCCCTCCGCCCACTCCATCAACATCATTCTCCCGCCTGCCATCAGCTTTGGTCATCCGCTTGGCGCACGGACCTGCCCGGTTGCATCGCCCGTATCGTGACAACCTGCACCCACGCCGAAACGTCTGCAAGCCAACGTGGCCTGCACCTGCACGCACTCTGTGAACATCAACTCATCAGTCTCCACAATGTCTCATCTTCATCCGCCTCAGCTCGGCGCTCACTAATGTCACCATGTTTGCAAGGAAACTTTCAGTCATGTCATCCGCGTCCTTCCACTTACACCATGCCGTCACGCTTCCCCATCAGCAGTAGCTCCACCCCTCCTGTCAAAGACTCTTCCACTTTTCATCATCTGCACCGCAGCACCTCCCATCAGCCCCGCTCTCAAACGTACAAAGAAGACCCAGTACAAGGCATCTTGGTAGTGCTCTTCACATCACTCTGAAAATGAGAACAGATTGCGTAGCGATGAAGAAAACACTCGTAACATTGGAGCCACCAAACCATGCTACTTGGTGGCCCACCATGGTCCTTGCTCAACGACTTCCACTCCTCTACTTCAATGATGATGACACCTCCAACTTCAGCGTCTAGAATGACGCTCTGGGCTCAACCACTGCCAGAATCATTGTGCGAGGATTTTCCTACATTGTTGTCATAGGCGATGATCGAGAATATCCACGCCAAGACAGTCCCTTCGTTCATCGTCTTGATCGAGCGTACTGGGATGACTACTTCTATGTCACGTACCAGGTCCAAGCCCTCCTCTACATCATCACTGACAAGGTGTTCCATTGCATCATCCAATTGCATAGATACTCCATCCGGAGGATCATTTGCGACATTGGACTGTAGTGTATACGGGGGAGGCCCAGACCACTCAACAATCCTGAAATTTAGGCTTCTCGGCCAATGGGACTGGTGCCCTCCAAAATCCCAGCTTCTGCTCCCACACCTCGTCGATTGCCAAGGCCTCTGCCTTTGAGAAGAAGACCAGAAGATCTTCAAGTCATCTCCTCGGATGACGAGTACCCAAGCGCATAAAGTGTTATGATGAGTTCAGGGAGACTGTTGGAAATGAGTGAGAACCAGCCTCACTTCTCTTACCTCTCAGAAACTCGGAGTCTTGGAATAAAGGTTCAAGTCTTTTCGGAACCAACTTGACCAAAGGGCTCTTCGGTCATCCGACAGTCAAAACGACAGTCAAGTGATCCTTTAACTAAGTGACACGTGTCACCCACGTCCGGCTAGCGGAAAGAAGTCGTCGTCTTTGTTGATTTTTCCTGTTCTGTTGTATATATCCAGGATGTTCATTCCCTTGCAACTAACCTAAATCAATTTTGCTCATCCTGTTTTCCTTTGGTTCCACGGCTTTGCCGCCGTGTCTTCGCTCTACTTTCCTTTTGCTCATCTTACTCTCGCCATCCACTCTCAAGCCCCCGACTCTTTGCTTTGTCACTCTTGCTCTATCACTCAGCTTTCAACCACCTATCACTCTCTCTCCGTCTTAGCTGGCACTCGCAGACTACCTTTCTACCTTGTACCTCACTTCGTGACACCTCCTCGCTTCAAGCCACTGCGACTAACTCCTTGCGACGTCTAGTGTCCCCTTGCTCTCGTTATTTGCCTGACTTACCTCCACATGTCTCATTGCTTCTACCTGATTCTGCCATTGCCATTTTCTCTCCCTACAATCTTCTGACATTTTAAGACCATCTTTTTTATGTTGTCATTTTGGGATTGTCATTTGAGACTGTCGCATTGAGATTGTCATTTTGAGACTGTCTTTTTAAGACTGTCTTTTTGAGACTATGATTTTGAGACTGCTATTTTGAGACCGTCATTTTGCGACTGTCATTTTGGGATTCTTAACTTGAGACTATCATTTTGAAACTGTCATTTTGAGACCATTTCCAGACTTTCATTTTGGGATTGTCATTTTGAGGCTATCATTTTGAGACTATCATTGTAATGCTTTCATTTTGAGATTATCACTTGAGACTTTCGCATTGAGATTGGCATTTTGAGACTGTCATTTTAAGACTATTATTTGAGGCTGTCATACTTGTACAACCATTTTCAAACTATCATTTTGAGACTGATATGTTGAGACCATCATTTTGCAACTGTCATTTTGAGACTGTCAATTTGAGACTATCATTTTGAGACTGTCAGTTAGAGACCATCATTGTCGACTGTCATTTTCAGACTATCATTTTGAGACTGTCATTTTGAGACTGTCATTTGGAGACTATCATTTTAAGATTGTCATTTTCAGACTGCCATTTTGAGATTGTCATTTTGATACGGTCATTTTGAGACTCATTTTGAGACCGTCATTTGAGAGCACCATTTTGAGACTAGCATTTTGATACTGTCATTTTGAGATCCTCACTTTTGACTCTCATATTGAGACTTTCATTTTGAGACCGTCATTTGGAGACTATCTTTTTGAGACTTTCGTTTTAAAACTGTAATATAGAAACTATCATATTGAGATTTTCATATTGAAACCATCATTTTGAGACTATCATTTTGAGACTGTCACTTTGAGACTGCCATTTTGAGACTTGAGACTTTTATATTGAGACTGTCATATTGAGACTATCATTTTGAGACTAACATTTTGAGACTCATTTTGAGACTCTCATTGTGAGACTATGATTTTGAGACTGTCATTTAGAGACAATCATTGTGAGACTGTCATTTAGAGATTGTCATTTTGGGACTGTCAACTGGTCTTTATTTTTTAGACATTCATCTCGGGGTAGTCATTGTGAGACTATCATCTAAGATTATCATTTTGAAACTGGCATTTTGAAAGTGTCATTTTGAGATTACGAGTTTGAGACTGTCATTTTAAGACTGCTATTTTGAGACTGCCACTTTGAGACTGCCACTTTGAGACTAACATTTTGATACTGTCATTTTGAGAGTCATTTTGATACTATCATTTTGAGGCTGTCATTTCATGACTTCCACTTTATGACTGTAACTTTGAGACGATTGTGTTGAGAAAGGCATTTTGAGGCTATCATTTTGAGACTATCATTTTGAGACTATCGTTTGAGATTATCGTTTTAAGACTGTGATTTTGAGACTGCCATTTTCAGACTGTCATGTTAAGACTTGTTTTCAGACTGTCATATTGAAACCGTCATTTTGAAACTGTCATTATGAGACTATCATTTTAAGTCTAATCATTTTGAGACTACCTTTTAAAAAGTGTCATTTTCTACGATCTTTTTGAGACTATTATTTTAAGACTGTCATTTTGAGACTATCACTTTGTTGTTTTTAGATTGTCATATTGAGATTGTCATATTAAGACTTCAATATTGAAATTGTTGTTTTTGGACTATCATATTGAGATCGTCATTTCAAGACTTGTTTTGTGACTGTCATTTGGAGACTGTCATTCTAAGACTTTCATTTTAAGACTGTCATTCTAAGACTTTCATTTCAAAAATGTCATTTTGAGACTATCAATGTTTTACTATTGTTTGAATATTGTCATTGAAACTTCCATTTGGGACTGTCATTTTCAGACTCTAATTTTAGGACTTTGATTTTGGGACAGTCATTTTGAGACTATCATTTTGAGATTATGATTTTGAAACGACCATTTTTGGAGTATCACCTTGAGACCGTCACATGAGACTGTCAATTAAAGACTGTTATGTTAAGACTCTCATTTTGAGGTTGTCATTTAAAGACTCATTTTGCTAGTTGTTTTGAGACTGTCATATTGAGATAGTTATATTAAAACTGTCATTTTATGATTGAGGTTGTCATTTTGAGATTGTCATTTTGTGACTTTCATTTTGAGAATGTCATTAAGAGATTGTCATGTTGAAACTGTCATTTTGAGACTGTCACCTTGAGATTGTCATTTTAAGACTGTCATTTGAGACTATCATTTTAAGGCTATCATTTAAAGGCTCCCATTTTGAGACTGTCATTTTGAGATAATCATTTTGAGATTGTCATTTTGAGACTGCCATGTTAAGATTGTCATTTTGAGACTATCATATTGAGACGCTCATATTGGGACTATCATTTTGAGATTGTCATTTTGAGACTGTCGTTTTGAGACTATCATCTTAAGACTATTACATTTAGACTGTCATTTTAGGAATGTCATAATCAGACTGTCATTGAAACTACTATTTCCAGACCTTCATATTGAGACCGTCATTTCAAGTTTGCCATTTCTAGACTATCATATTGAGGATGTCATGTTGAGACTGTTATTTTGAGACTATCATTGTGGGACTATCATTCTGAGACTGCCAAATTGAGACTATCAATTTGGGACTGTCCCATTTTGAGATCGTCCATTTTTGGCTGTCATTTTATGACTATCATATTGAGACTCTCATATTCAGATTGTCATATTGAGAGTGTATTTTTAGGAGTGTCATTTTAAGACTGCTTTTTTGAGACTATCATTTTGAGGCTATCATTTTGAGACCGTCATTTTGAGACTGTCCTTTTAAACATTTCATTTATAGACCATCATTAGGGAACAGTCATTTTAATACTATCTCTTTGAAAAATTCTTTTTTTGAGACGGTTATGTTTAGAATTTCATGTTGAGATCCATTTTGAGCTAGTCATTTTGAGATACTCGTGTTGAGACACTCATTTTGAGACTATCGTTTCAGACTGTCATTTTGGAACTATCATGCTGAGACTGTCACATTCGGGATGTCATTTGGAGACTATCATTATGAGACCGTCATGTTGAGACTATTACTTAGAGACTGTAACTTTGTTACAGTCACTTTTCAGTGTCATTTTTTTACCGTCATTTTCAGACTGTCATATTGACGCCTTCATACTGAAACTCTTATTTTGAGACTGTCATTTTTAAAACTTGTTTTAAGACTATCATTTTTAGATTTCCATTCAAAGACAGCCATTTTGAGACTGTCATTTTGATGCTCTCATTTTTAAATTGTCATTTTGAGACTGTCATTTGGTAACTGACATTTAAAGAGCGTCATTTTGTTACTCATCGTGAGACTGAAGTATTGAGACCGTCATTTTGCGAATGTCATTTCGAGACTCAGTTTGAGACCGTCATTTTGAGACCATCATTTTGAGATTGAAAGCATGGATTTTTTTTTGAGACTGTCATTTTGAGATCCTAATGTCATTTTGAGGTTGCCATTTTGTGATTGTTGTATGAAGAATGTCATTTTGAGCATGCCATTTTGACACTATCATTTTGAGCCTCTTATTTTGAGAAGGTTATTTTAAGATTATAATATTGAGATTTTAATATTGAGAATATCATTTCAAGACAGTCATCTCAAGACTCACTTTGTGGCTGTCATTTTGAGACTCATCTTGAGACTCATTTTGGGACTGTCATTTTGATACTGTCATTTTAAATAAACATTATGAGACTCATGTTGAGATTTTCATTTTGAGATTGTCATTTTAAGACTGTCATTTTGAGATGGTCATTTTAAGGATGTCATTTTGAGACTTTTCGTTTTGAGAGTGTAAATTTTACTCTCATTTTGAGACTGACATTTTGAAGCTGTCATTTTGAGATAGCCATTTTAAGACAATCATTTTGAAACATTCATTTTTAGACCATTATTGAAAGACTATTGTTTTGGGACTGTCATTTTGAGATTTTTGTTTTGGGACTGTCAATTAAAGTTTGTCATTTTGAGACTGTCATTTTGAGACTGCCATCTTGAGGTTGCCATTTTGAGACTGCCATTTTGAGATTGCCATTTTGAGACGGCCATTTTGAGACGGTCATTTTGAGACTACCATCTTTAGCTAGTCCTTTTAAAATATTCATTTTGAAACTACCATTTTGAGACGGTCATATTGAGACAGTCACATTGAGACTGTCATATTGCAGCTATCATATTGAGACTATCATTTTCAGACGTTGAAATTGTCATTTGGAGACAGTCATTTTGAGACAGTCATTTTGAGACAGTCATTTTGAGACTGTCATTTCCAGACTTTCATTTAGAGACAATCATATTGATGCTTTCATTTTTAGACACTATCATTTGGACACTGTCATGTGGAGACAATCATTTTGAGACTACCATGTTATGACTTTCATTTTTTATACATTCATAACTAGAAAGTCATTTTGAGATTGTCATATTTTGACTACCTTTTTATACTGCCATTTTGATAGTATGATATTGGGACTGTCATATTGAGACTGCCGTTTTGAAACTGCCATGTTCAGATTGTCATTTTGAGACATTCATTTGCAGCAATCAATTTTGGACTATGGTTTGAGCCTATCAATTTGAGTTTGTCATTTTGAGATTGTTTTCTTGAGTCTATCATTTTGAGACTATCCTTTTGATACTTTAAGTTTTAGACAGTCATTTTGAGACAGTCATATTGAGACTATCAAGCTTAGACTGTTATTTTGAGAATGTCATTTTGAGACAATCATTTTAACACTGCCATTTTAAGACTGTCATTTTGAGACTGTTGTTTCTAGATGGTCCTTTTGAGATTGCCATTTTTAGAAGGTTACCGTGAGACAGTCACATTGAGACTATCATTACAAGACTATCATTTTGAGATGATCAATTTGAGACAGTCATTTTGAGACTATCATTTAGAGACTATCATTTTGAGACTATGTTTTTAAGTCTTTCATTTTTGTGCTATCATTTTGAGACTGTCATATTGATTTTGCCACATTGAGAATGTCATTTTTGAGACAATCATTTTGAGATTATCATTTTGAGACTATCATTTTGAGACTTTCAATTTTTATTTGTCATTTTAAGACTATCATATTTAGACTATCACATTATGACTCTACTCTTAACAGTGCCATTTTGAGACTCATTTTGATTGTCATCTTGAGATTGTTTTATTAAGATAGTTATGTTGAGACTGTCACTTTGAGGCTGTCATTTTGAGGCTGTGATGATTAGGTTTTCATTTCCAGACTGTCATTTTGAGGCTATTATTTTTGGACTTTCATTTTGAGACTTTCTTTTTTAACCTTGTCATTTTGACATTGTCATTTTAACAGTCATTATGAGACTATCATTTTAAGATACAAATCTAAGAATGTCATTTTTCAATAGTCATTTTCAGATAGTCATTTTGAAACTATTGCATCTTTAAGACAATCATGTTGAAAATACCATGTTTTGACTTTAATTTTGGGACTTTCATGTTTACGCAGTCATTTTGAGATTGTCATGTTTTTACTGCCTCTTTAGACGGTTATTTTAAGACTTTCATATTGAGACTACCATTTCATGATTGGCATTTTGAGATTGTCATTTGGATAAAACCTTTAAAAAACATTCTTTTCTAGACTATCGTTTTGAGACTATCCTTTTGAGACTTTCATTTTGAGAGTGTTGTCTTGAGACTGTCATTTTGAGATTTTCATATTCAAACAATCGTTTTTAGACTATCATTTTCAGACGGTCATTTTGAGACTGTCATTTTGAGAATGTCATTTTTAGACTGTCACTTTGAGACTGTCACTTTGAGACTGCCATTTCAAGGATGTCATTTTATGACTATGCTTTTTAGATGGTCCTTTTGAGATTGTAATGTTAAGACTGTCATTTTGAGACGGTCACATTCAGACGGTCACATGGAGACTATAATTTTTGAGATGGTCGATTTGAGACGTTCATTTTGGGACCATCATTTTGAGACTGTCATTTTGAGAGTATCGGTTTGAGACTGTGATTTTTGGACTGAAATGTTGAGAATGTCACATTGAGAATGCCACGTTGAGTCTTTCATATTGAGACACTCACTTTGAGACTGTCATTTTGAGACTATCATTTTGAGACTTTCATTTTTTAAAACATCATTTTGAGATTGTCATATCGAGATAATTAAATTGAGAACGTCCTTTTGAGGTTATCATTTTGAGGCTGTCATTTTGAGGCTGTCATTTTGTGACAGCCATTTTGAAACCATCGTATTAATACTGTCATGTTGAGACTACCATACTGAGACTGTCATTTTGAGACATTCATTTTTAGACTATCATTGTGAGACTAACATTTTTTACTGCCTTTTTGAGATTGTCATTTCAAGATAGTCATAATGAGACTCTCATTTTGAGATAGCTATTTTGGGATTGTCATTTTGAGACTATCATTTTGTGACTACCATTTTGAGGCAGTCATTTTGATACTGTTTTTTTTAGACCGTCAGTTTGAGACTACTATTTTGAAATCATCACTTTGAAACTGTCATTTTGATACTTTTCTTCTAAGGCTGTGATATTGAGTCTATCATTTTGATATTGTTATTGAGTCCAACATTATGAGATTATCATTTTGAGACTGTCATTTTGAGACTGTCATGTTGTGACTGTCATTTTGAGTCTATCATTTTGAGTCTTTAAATTTAGATTGTCAATTTGAGACTGTAATTTTCAGACACTCATTTTGATGTATGAAGATAGTAGATCTATTTGTTATATTGTCTCTATGTTTGTTTATGGGAGTAGTAATGCAAGGAAGATGGGTGTATGATAAGGCAATGTACTTTTCTTGTTGTACAATTGTTTATGTTAGATACACTTCATGTTTAACAAGTATATGTTGATGGTTATCTACATAAGGAACCACATATTTATCTGCGCTTTTTTTATGTACATGTGCCATTTGTGTCAGAAGGTGATGCACAATCTGCTGAGAATAGTTCTACTGAGCAATGGTGGAAACCCTCTGGGCCTGTCCAAGGGATGCTTGAGTTCAAGATTTGTCTTTATGTTGAGTGCATAGGAAAGGAGCTGAACATGGAAATTTCATTCTATGCATAACTTTACTACGGGTTTGAAGGAGGATTTGTGTGGCCTCTTGAGTTGAAATAGTTGGTCTATTGCAAAGTATGATAGTATTATAGAGGCGATAGGAAGGAGGCCTAGATAACAACCGGCCTGTTGCTCTGTGGCATCAGCTTGAAGACAAGATGTAGACAAGAAACACTTGGAAATTTGGGTTTGCTTGAGAGCCTACTTTGTAGAGTTTGAGGTGGAAACATCAAGAAGATACAGAGCTGCCATCTCCTTTGTATGTGTTTTAGGCAAGGGACATGAATGACATAGCAATCAAAATAGCTCACTCATTTTTAGGTACAGATTGTTGAAGTTCTTGTTCAATCGGTCACTGAGGCATTAGCTACATTTTTGTTCAATAATACAGCTCATCTCCATCAAACGCTTGCTCGCAGCTTTACTCAACATGTGAAGGGATTAAAATGTGTCAGTTACATGGACCTGATGGATGGGACAGCACAAGTTTGAGGATAGTTGAAACTTGCTTTGTGTCACCATTTTCAAAGTAGTAACAAGTTGATGAAGGACAAGGAAAGGATGGAGAGGAATGCAAAAAACAAGGATAAGGATAAAAAGGATGATTAGGAGGATGACAGAGAGGGAAGGAAGAAGAGGAAGACGTACTGCTGTTTTATGTAAGGGAAGATAGTACATTGAATTGGTACTATTAGCTGGATTTCTTGTTTTTTTTTCACACGTTTATTTTCTCAAGAACATCGTTTGAGTTTACTTTTGGAATGTGTCTTGCTTGCATGCTTTTTGTTTCAGTCTAATTACCCCTCTTATCTTATATTATTTGTGATTTTCAATCTTGTTGCAAATGAAACAAGTGTTCATATTGGCACATTAAAGTCATTGTGTTAGTAACGTAATCCATGTACATATTATCGTGAGTGGTTGTGACCCCTCTACCATTGACTATTAACTTAACATTCGCATGTGAATGTAAAAGATACTTTATGAGATCATAAAATGCATAAATGACTGTTAAGAAAATGGATTGTTTTAGTAGTAGAGATATACAATAACTCTTAGTGTATATAATCAATGGACTAAATGTGTCAGAAGATTGCATACAAAGTCAACACTGACATAATCCCTCGGATAATCCAAGCTCTGAATACGATTCAGGTTCTGCACAGAGCCAACATGAACTACCTTGCCAATGGATTGTCGGTCACGATCCAGGATCTAGAGGCGAGCCACCCCTAATAAATGAGACCACGGTTCAAACGCATCTGGCTAGCAGAAAAAAGCTATTGTTTTGCTTTTGTCCTATTCTAATGTATATTACCGAGGATGTTCATTCCCTTGAGTTCAAGTAGAACAGTTCTCTTCATCCTGTTCGCCTTTGTTTCTGTAGCTTCACCGACGTGTCTTCCCTCTGCTTGCTCTTTGATCAGTCTTCTCTTGCCATCCACTCTCAGTTCTTGACCTTTCATTACGTCACTCTCGTTCTTTTGCTGAGCACTCAGCAGTCCAACACTCTCGCTCCGCCTCCATTTTCTCTCACCAGATGTCTGTCAACCTTGCAGCTCTACTTGGCTCACCATTCTTCTTCAAGCTGCTGCGACTAACTCCTTGCGACGTCTCACATCTCTTTACTGCCATCATCTATATACCAAGCCTCCACATACCTCATTGATTCTACCTGCCATTTCCACTGCCGTTTTGCTTGTCTCATTCTTCTGACATGGTATCAGAGCAAAAGGCAACATTGCCTGGGTCCTCTTAACCAAGTCATTGCTTCGCTGCCTCAATTGCCACCCTCCGTCGCAGCGAACATCAGCATCCGCGCTCTGATTACTCCTTGTGCCGTGGCGGATCTTACCTTTGTGACAACGCCCTGTGTCTGATCACACGCCCGTGGCAACGTCCGGCACTCATCCCCGCTAGCAAGTTCAACACAGCTCTTGAGCCGCCTTCTATCAACATCTTTGTGGAAGCTTCCCACAGTCTTCGGTCTCCTTCCTCTCCTGAACTTGCATTCCTCTCCGCTGACTCCTCTTCTCTACAGTTTTGGCCTGCCTGCCTCCTCTCGTGGTACTCGTGATGACTTCAGTAACTATGTGGAAAGTCATCTGCTCATCACTGCTTCCATATCCGGCATCGTCTTGTATGCTCTACCCTCCTCCAGCCACCACAACTGCATCAGAATGTGCTCAATCAGCTTCATCAGCAACAACCTCATCTGTTGTCAGCCTCTTCTCCTCTTAGCATCATCCTCTCAAAGCGCCCGCTCGCACTGCCCTTCAATGACCCCATCAAATGTAGAATGCCATTCACCATCAGGATATCGGACACCACCAGTCTTCTTGCCCGTTGATCTCGGGAAATTGGGGAACACGTTGTCACTCTCCTGACATCCGTGAACCACCTTGCTTCTCCTGGACCGCCCTTCTTTGGTGCAATACTCCTCTTGACGTCAAGACATCGGACACTACCAGTCATCCTGGTCATTGGTCGAGCCAACTGGGAAACAAGCTGGCTGCCTTGCAGTGGCCTGCACCCACTCCGGTAGCAGATTTCTCGCAGTGCGTTGGCCCTAGCCTTCCCCTTACCGCATCTCTCTCCTCTACTTTTGCAGCGTACGAGGTTCACCCCTACGCCCAATTCATCACTCCTCTGTAAGCATCTACCCTCATCTTTCTTAGCTCAGTACCAGGAGTTGCTCAGTCGAACCGCCAAGCCTCGTAGCGGCCTGCACCCACACCGATCCGTCATCAGCACATATGGTTTCATACCTGTACTCAAACTTTAGCCTTCAAGCCTCTGCCATTCCGTCATCCTCCTTCCTCTGCACTGACACTTGGATCCGCCCGATAACACCACCAATCTTGCAATGACGTGCATCCTCGCCACTTCTCAGCATCAGCAAGACTCCCTCTCACTAGAGCATCAGACACCGCCAGTCGTCCAAATCATCGTGCTTGAGTAAACTGGGGGCACAAACTGTCAGTCCTCCAGCAAAAGTGGATGCTCCTGTTTCCTGAGTACCTTCTTCTCCCACACGTGGGCACAATACCCACATCTCTCCTCCATGAGCACTTGCATTCGTAGCTGATGCCAATCAACAAAGGCACAGTTAAGACACCACTAGAACCGGACACCACCCGTCTCCCCACTTGATCAAGCTAACCAGTGGAATAAGTCGATGTAGCCGCTGGTCCTGACTGCCTGAATTCATACGCTTCCCTACACTCCACTGGACTCAGAGATTTTACTGTGGCAGAGCCCTCTTTGAGAGTTGCGTTGTGACAGCGCCCTCCACTCCTACATCCCCAGCATTCAGCACCATCACCATCTCCATCATCCTCACCATCACCCTTCTACAGGACAATACCAAGGAGAATGAGGTCTTGGCAGGATCCCCTTGGAACAGCATCCATATCAAGGCTATCTCCTTAGATGGCCTTGATGAATGAAGGGTTCCTATTGGCACTCCCTACTCTAGAACAGACCATGAGCAACAACATAGCCATTTCCCTTCCTCGTGTTCAGCCATCAATGAAACCAATCGACTTCATTGACTGGTCCACACCTAGCAGGATAGTGGCTCACATTATTACTCATCTTCCAGAGTGTCTACATCCCCTAACTGCACAGGAAAAGAGATGGTTCCACAAACTACCATAAATGGAGGATTCAACTTCTGCTCAATCTGGAAAGACTTCAATTTCCCAAGTTCAATCTCTGAGATGTACTCCTCAGTCTCCTAAATTCAATATCCCTTCTTAGTACGGACTGGATAGAAGCACTTTTGAAGGAGGCCGTCATCCTCACCACTCATCACTCTCTGCACCCACTCATCTGGAAACCACACGACAGGATTTTCAGAGACCTGGAAATCCCTCTATCTAACCAGTGCACCACATCCTCTCCTGTGTTGAATTCAGGGGGGCTATCAGAAGATTGCAGGCGAAGTCAATACTCACATAATCCCTCGGATAATCCGAGCTCTAAACACTCTCAAAATGACAATATCAGAATGATAGTCTCAAAGTGAAAACATGAAAATGATAGTCTCAAAGTGAAGGTCGCAAATTGACAGTCTCAAAATGCCAGTCTCAAATTGGTTGTCCCAAAATGGCAGTCTAAAAACTATAGTCTTTAAATGGCACTCTCAAAATAACTGTCTTAAAAAGACCGTCTCAAAATGAAAGTCCCAAAATGATTGTCTAAAAATGGCAGTCTCAAAATGGTAATCTAAAGATGATTGTCTTAAAATGACAGTCTCAAAACAAAATTCCTAAAATGATTGTCCAAAAAAAACGTCCAAAATGACAATTTCATAATGGCAATCTGAAAATGACAGTCTCACAATGTTTGTATCAAAATGACAGTCTCAAAATGACAATCTCAATATGACAGTCTCAAAATGAGAACTTAAAAGTGACATCTTTAAATGCTAGTTTCAAAATGACAGTATCGAAAGGACTCTCCAAAAATGAGAGTCTCAAAATAGTAGTCTTAAAATGACAGTGTCGAAATGACTGTAGAAAAACTATCTCAAAACATCTTAAAATGATAAGTCTAGAATTGATGGTCTCAAAAGAATAGTGTTGAAATGACTATCTCAAAATGACTCTCATAGAAAGACAGTTTAAAAAAGACGATCTCAATGATAGTCTCAAAATGACAGTCTCAATTGGTAGTCTCATATTGATTGTGTCAAAATGAAGGTCTTAAAGGGACAGTTTAAAAATAACACTCTCACAATGAGTCTCAAAATGTTAGTCTGAAAATGATAGTTTCAAAATGACAGTTTTAACATGGTAGTTTCAAAATGGTTGTCTCAAAATGACCGTCTCAAAATGACACTCTCAAAATGCCAGTCTGAAAATGATAGTTTCAAAATGATAGTCTCAAAACGAGAGTCTAAAAACGATAGTCTTAGAATGAAATTATCAAAATGATATTTTCAAAGTGACATCTCAAAATTCTAGTCTCAAGATGACAGCATAAAAATGCTAGTATCAAAATGACAATGTCACAATGACAGTCTCAAAACAACAATATCAAACTGACAATTTCAGAATAACAGTCTCAAAATGACAGTCTGAGAATGACCATCTCAGAATGACAGTCTCAAAATGACAGTTAAAAAATCAGTCTCAAAACAACAGTCTCAAAATGATAGTCCCAAAACAACAATCTCAAAACAGTTTCAAAACAAAGTCTCAAAATGACAATTTCTAAAAAGTGTCTCAAAACGATAGTCTCAATATGTCAGTCTCAAACAATAGTCATAAAATGACAGTTTTAGAAAGACGATCTAAAAAAAGACAATAAAAAAATGACAGTCACAAAATTAAAGTCGAAACTTGAAAGTCTCAAATTGATAGTCACAAAATGATAGTCGCAAATGACGGTCTCAAAATGATTGTCTCAAAATGGTCGTCTCAACATGAGAGTCCCAGAATGACATTCTCAGAATGGCAGTCTTAAAACGATCGTCACCACATAATGGTCTTTAAATGAATCTCTTAAAACAATAGACTCAAAATGACAATCTCGATGATTGTCATGGGTCAATAAGAGGTAAGATAATCAAGCTAAAATGATAGTCTCAACATGACATTCTCAAAATGACAGTCTCAAAATGACAATCCTTAAACGACAGTTCCAAAATGATAGTCTCAAATGTGTGTCTAAAAATGATAGTCTCAGTATGAGTCTTGAAATGCTAGTCATAAAAAATTCTCAAAATGACGGTATCAAAATGTCTCTCTCAAATTGACAGTATCAAAATGATCCTCAAAATGAAAGCCTGGAAATGACAGACTGAAATTGATGGTATCAAAATGTCGGTCTCAAATTGACACTCTCAAAATGAGATTCTCAACATGATATTCTCAAAATGACAGTCGCAAAACGACAGTCTTGATATGATAGTCCCAAAACGATGGTTTCAAAATGACAGTCTAAAAATGATGGTCTCAAAAGGACAATCCCAAAACAATAGTCTCAAAATAACAGTCTCAAATTGACACCCTCATAATGACTATTCAAATTGACATTCTCAAAATGACGGTCTCAAATTGACAGTTTCAGAATGACTGTCTCAAAATGACAATCTCGAAATGAAAGTAACAAAATCTAAGTCTTAAAACGACACTTTGCAAATGATTGACTCAAGAGAAATTCTAAAAAAGACACTCTCAAACGGCGAGTCTCAAAATGACCAACTGAAAATAACGATCCCAGAATAACGATCTCAGAATGATGATCTCAGAACGATGGTGTTAAGATGATGGTCTCTGAATGACAGTCTTAGAATGTGAGTCTCAAAATGACAGTCTCAAAATGGTCGGCTCAAAATGATAGGCTCAAAGTGACAGGCTCAAAATGGTAGTTTATAAATGTCAGTCTCAAAACGACACTGAAAACGATAGTCTCAAAAGGATGGTTCCACAATGGCAGTCTCAAAACCATAGTCTGTAAATGGTAATCTCAGAATGACCCTCTCAAGATGACAGTCTCAAGTTGAAAATCTCAAAATGACAATTTTTGAATGGTCCTCTAAAAATGATCATCTCAAAATGACAGTCACAAAATGATAGTCTTGAAGTAACAGTTTTAGATTGATAGTCTTGAATTGATAGTCTCATAATGATAGTGTTGAATTGACAGTTTCAAAATGAAAGTCATAAAATGACAGTCTCAAAATGAAAGTCTTACAATAGCGGTCTTAGAGTACCAGTCTCAAAATGACAGTATAAAAAACCGTCATCTCAACTTGGTTATTTCTAAATGGCGGTCTGAAAACACCAAACTCAAAATGACAGTTTCAAAATGGTAATGTCAAACTGGTCGACTCAAAATGACACAAAAAATGACACTCTCGAAATGATAGTCTCAAAATGATTGTCTCAAAATGATAGTCTCAAAAAGATAATCTCAAACATTTTAGTCTCAAAATGAAAATCTCAGAATTACTGTCCAAAAGTAAGTCTCAAAATGGTCGTCTAAAAATGATAGTCTCAAAATGAGTATCTATCATTTTTAGACTGTCATTTTGAGATTGTGATTTTTAGACTGTCATTTTCAGAAGTTTATTTTGGGACTATCAATTTGAGAGTGTAATTTTGAGACCGGAATCTATAGTTTGTCATTTTCAGACTATCAATTGTAGACTGTTGTTTTCGGACTATCACTCAGCAGGTCATTTTGAGACGGCTATTTTGAGACTCATTTTGAGACAACCATTTTGAGACTATCCTTTTGGGACTATCATTGTAAGACTGTCATTTTGAGACTATCATTTTAAGACTGTCATTTTGAGACTATCATTTTAAGATTATCATTTTGAGACTGTCATTTTGAGAGAGTCATTTTGATACTGTTGTTTCGAGACTAGCAGTTTGATATTGTCATTTTGAAACTCTCATATTGAGACCGTCAGTTTGACAATGTCATTTTGAGACCCTCGTTTTGAGATTGTCATTTTGAGACCCTCATTTTGAGACTGATTTTAACACTGTCATTTTGAGATTGATTTTGAGAGACTTCTTTTGAAATAATAATTTGAGACTGTCATTTTGAGTCAATCATTTTGAGACAGTCATTTTAAGACTATCATTTGAGATGAACGTTTTGAGATTACCATTTTAGACCATCTTTTTGAGACCGACAATTGAGAGTGCCATTTGAGAGTACCATTTTTAGACTATAAGTTGAGACCATCCTTTTGAAATTGTCATTTGAAAAGTATCATTTAAAGACTATCAATGACATGAGATGCCCATTTTAAAATAACCATTTTGAGACTGCCATTTTGAGACTGTTAGTTTTCAGACTTTCATTTTGCGACTGTCATTTTGTGGCTATCATTATAAATTGTCATTTTAAGACAGTCATTTTGAGATTGTCAACTTGAGACTATCCGTTTGAGACTAGGGTGCACACTGGTACGGAACTGCGATTCTCAGGTTGGAACTGGAACCGTGGTTCCAGAACCGCGGTTCTGCCTGGAACCGCGATTCTTCACGGTTCTACGCATGAAGAGGTGTTACATGCACATTTTCTATAGAAAAAATGCAGGGACAGCAAGTTTACATTTTAACAAATCTCACCTCTCTCACTTTCTTAATGGAGTCATGACTATGGGGAAACTGTCAACCGGCCTGAGGCAAACGGACTAGAAAACAGGGCCGACACAATAACACCTACCGTCCGCTCCTAGCATTTCAGCTAGGAGAAGATATCACCCTCAGGATCACTGTTCCACACTGAGCAGTTCCTAGGCAATCACTTGCTAGCAACTGTGTCCACTTAACACTTGGTCACTTTTGCGCAAGGTGCTAGTCAAAGACTAACTCCTGGGGCTTAGACCAACCAGTGTCTTCTTTTGTACTGTTCCTTAGTTGGACAACTCTGTGAGGAGCATCTAAGGCCAGATTGTGTAATTAGAATGAGGAATGAGCCTGGTACATATATTCCTAGGCCTGGCTTCTAAGGTGTGTGGGTAGTGACACTTTTGGGGTGGTCACTCCACACCACCTCACCAGTCCGCCAATTGGCGCATCCACTGACCGCCAAGTGGCGCACTCTCCTCATGCATGGAGAAATGTCTAAGAAACTTCCCTTGTGCTAGAAGGTCAAAAAACCTCCTGCACACATCAAGGCTCGATCACAGGACCTGTTGTCCCTAAGTCCAACATGCTATCCGTTGCGCTACACTTCTGGTGTCTCGCTTGGACTTGCACTACGAACAAGGTCTGGGGGACTTACTCCAAGGGAGCAGTGCATGCCCAACCTGTCCGTGAAGCCATAGTAGTGGCCATGGGGCATAGAAGAACAACAATCTCTCCCTTGTACCTTAGGCCATCTGCTGCGGTAGTTTTTCTTTGGCATGAACCTGTAGCTCTAGGTTGTGTATGTGCATGTCAGTTTTCTTGGTCTTTAGTTCTCATCTCTTGCATCCACCATGCCGACTCCTCGAGCACCTGCAACATGCAAGTCCTTGTCTAGCGGCTTTGTCAAGAAGTCGACAAGCATTTTCTTGGTTGCGACGTGCTTCAGTTCCACGACACCCTTGGCGATAAGGTCACGTGAGTAGTGGTACTGAATATCGATGTGCTTTGTACGTCGGGAGATCATGTCGTCCTCTGCCATAACGATGGTACTTTGGTTGTCGATGCGGATGACTGTTGCTTCCTCTTGTGGTGCCTTGATCTCATAAAGCAAACTGCAAAGCCACTGTGTTTCCTTGCACACTTTGGAGAGTGCAATGTACTCCGCATCAGCAGTAGAAAGCGAGACGCAGTCCTGCTTCCTGCTTGCCCACGAGACCGCACCACCATTGAGAAGACAGACAAACCCTGAGGTGGACTTCCTGTCATCAATCCATCCTCCCCAGTCCGCGTCAGTATAGCATGTCAGTCACAGCAAGTCTGATCCTTCTGGACCTCCAAACCGAAGTCCGATGTGCCGAGTCTTTTTGAGGTAGCGAAAAATCCGCTTCACGACTTGCCAATGTTCTGGCCCAGGGTTGGCCACAAACCTGCTCACCTGACCCACTGCATAAGCAATGTGAGGTCATGTTCCCACCATTGCATACATGAGGCTTCCAACGGCGGACTGGTATGGAATGTTTTGCATCTCCCGCTGGTCTGCCTTGTTGCTTGGTGACATGGAGGAGGAGAGGTTGCAGTCGGAGGGCATGGGGCTGCTGANATGAAGCTGTCCATCTCCTTGTACCAGATCCGTGGGGCCTGTTTCAGCCCGTACAACGCCTTCACCAGCTTGCACACCTTATCCTCAGGTGCTTTGACACCTTCCGGTACCTCCATTAGCACCTCCTTATCGAGCTTCCCATAAAGGAAGGCTGTCTTCACATCCATCTGGTGGATCTCAAGGTCTTTGGCGGCAGCGACAGCAAGCAGGGACCTGATGGAGGCAAACGTGACGTCCGGTGCAAAGGTCTCATCGTACTCAGACCCTGCGCGCTGTGAGAACCCTTTCGCCACAACCCTTGCCCTGTACTTGTCGATGCTATCATCTTGCTTCCGCTTCAACCTGAGCACCCACTTTGAGCCCACCACGTGAGCGTTAGCGGGTCTGTCCACCAGCACCCATGTGCCATTTTCTTTGATGGACGCGAGCTTGCTGTCCACCGCCTCCTTCCACTTGGCCACATCGGGCCTTGCCAGCGCCTCAGCCACAGTGAGCGGCTCTCCCTGAGCCAAACAGGACCAGCTCAGTCCAGTCCAGCTTCTAGTGCCAGCGTCGTACTTTGGAGTTTGTTTTCTTTGTCGTGTGCTCCGACGTTGCATTGCTGGTGGATGTTTGCCATGCTGTTGCTCCTTTGGTGTCGGCTGCCCTGGAGTTAAATTTTCCTCTTTTGAAGAGCCACTGGCCTCCGAGCTGGTCTCAGAGGCCTCGGACGTCTCCGACTCTGTGTCGGAGCTCGCCGCTGCGTCAACCTGCGTAGCCGCTCCCCTTGGCACACCACTCTTCTTCACGGCCTGCCGCAATGGCACCACTTGCCAGTTTTCAGGAGCTTGATCTCCTGACTCTAGCAGCACCAACCACTCTCCCTGTTTTGGAGTTTCCGTGGGATCAAGCATCTCTTCCTTGCCTGGTTTCCTCTCGTCAAAGGTTACATCCCGGCTGGTGATGAGTCTTCTTCCTGCCAGGTCCCACAAGCGATATGTCCTGTGGGCCATCTCATAGCCCACCATAACGCACTTTTGTGCTCTTGAATCCAGCTTGCCGGCACCCTCACCCGCCTGGACCTTTGCCCATGCGGTACAGCCGAGCACTTTCAGGTGTGATGCGTCCAGCTTCTTCCTTGACCAAACTTCTTGTGGAGTCATCTGTTGCTTGCCCTTCTTATTTTCGCGCCTGTCCAGAGCAGCCGCAGGAGTCAGGTTGACAAGATAGCATGCCGTTCTTGCCGCTTCCGCCCAAAACCGCGGTGGAAGCCTTGCATCAAAGAGCATGCTACGCACCATGCCGAGGATGGTCTGATTCATCCGTTCACCAACACCATTGCTTTGCAGTGAGTAAGGCATTTTTTGGGCTGGTGGTTGATCCCATGTTGCCGCAACCAGCCCTTGCATGTCTCATACTCTCCGCTGTTGTCGCTGCGCATCCCTTTGACTTTCTTTCCGGTCTGCCGCTCCACCATGGCGACAAACTCTTGCAACTTTTCTGTGACCTCTCCCTTTGTTTTGAGGAAGAAGATCCACACCTTGCGGTTGTGGTCATCTATGAAGGTGAGAAAATAATTGCTACCACCGTTTGACGCCGTGCGAAAGGGTCCACACACGTCGGTGTGAATCAGGTCAAGGGCTGATTCTGCGCGGCGACCATTGCGCTCAAAGCGCGTTCGTTTGGTCTTGCCTTGGAGGCAAGGTTCACACAGGCTGCCACACCCAACCGCATCCTTCTTGCAACCATCCATGCCAGGGACCAGCTGTTGTTGCTGAATGACTTGGAGCGTGCTGTTTGCAACGTGCCCAAAGCGTCTATGCCACTGATCAGCGTCTTCGTCGTTTGCAGTTGAGATTGCTTTTTCAGTTCACGTTGGTGTGCTCTCCTGTGTTGGTGCCGAGACCACTGCCTCCGCTGCACCCGCATGACCCTCGTCTTCCGAGGTCTTTGCTGCCATTGTCTGCAATACGTAGAGTCCGTCAACCCNGCCATGCTGTTGCTCCTTTGGTGTCGGCTGCCCTGGAGTTAAATTTTCCTCTTTTGAAGAGCCACTGGCCTCCGAGCTGGTCTCAGAGGCCTCGGACGTCTCCGACTCTGTGTCGGAGCTCGCCGCTGCGTCAACCTGCGTAGCCGCTCCCCTTGGCACACCACTCTTCTTCACGGCCTGCCGCAATGGCACCACTTGCCAGTTTTCAGGAGCTTGATCTCCTGACTCTAGCAGCACCAACCACTCTCCCTGTTTTGGAGTTTCCGTGGGATCAAGCATCTCTTCCTTGCCTGGTTTCCTCTCGTCAAAGGTTACATCCTGGCTGCTGATGAGTCTTCTTCCTGCCAGGTCCCACAAGCGATATGTCTTGTGGGCCGTCTCATATACCACCATAACGCACTTTCGTGCTCTTGAATCCAGCTTGCCGGCACCCTCACCCGCCTGGACCTTTGCCCATGCGGTGCAGCCGAATACTTTCAGGTGTGATGCGTCCGGCTTCTTCCCTGACCAAACGTCTTGTGGCGTCATCTGTTGCTTGCCCTTCTTCTTTCCGTGCCTGCCTAGAGCAGCCGCAGGAGTCAGGTTGACAAGATAGCATGCCGTTCTTGCCGCTTCCGCCCAAAACCGCGGTGGAAGCCTTGCATCAAAGAGCATGCTACGCACCATGACGAGGATGGTCTGATTCATCCGTTCGGCAACACCATTGCTCTGCGGTGTGTAAGGCGTTGTGGGCTGGTGGTTGATCCCATGTTGCCGCAACCAGCCCTTGCATGCCTCGTACTCTCCGCCGTTGTCGCTCTGCATTGCTTTGACTTTCTTTCCGGTCTGCCGCTCCACCATGGCGACAAACTCCTGCAACTTTTCTCTGACCTCTCCCTTTGTTTTGAGGAAGAAGATCCACACCTTGCGGCTGTGGTCATCTATGAAGGTCAGAAAATAATTGCTACCACCGTTTGACGCCGTGCGAAAGGGTCCACACACGTCGGTGTGAATCAGGTCAAGGGCTGATTCTGCGCGGCGACCATTGCGCTCAAAGCGCGTTCGTTTGGTCTTGCCTTGGAGGCAAGGTTCACATAGGCTGCCACACCCAACCGCATCCTTCTTGCAACCATCCATGCCACGGACTAGCTGTTGTTGCTGAATGACTTGGAGCGTGCTGTTTGCAACGTGCCCAAAGCGTCTCTGCCAGAGATCAGCGTCTTCGTCCTTTGCGGTAGAGGTTGCTTTTTCAGTTCTCGTTGGTGTGCTCTTCTATGTTGGTGCCGAAACCACTGCCTCCGTTGCACCCGCATGACCCTCGTATTCCGAGGTCTTTGCTGCCATTGTCTGCAATACGTAGAGTCCGTCAACCCGTGGAACCTGTGCCATGAGATCTTTGTTGGCATATAGGACCTTGATGTCCTCGTTCCTGGCGATGACTGCTTTCTTCTGTGTGAACACCACTGTCATGTCGTTGTCCGTTATCTTTGACACGGACAGAAGGTTTGCCGCAAAGGAGGGCATGTAGACCACGTCACGTAGCTGTAGATCCTTCTCTGAACCATTAAGATTGATGCTCACCAACTTGTCTCCCACGCCCTTTGCGTTGACGACACTGCCGTATGCACATCTGAACCGCCGATCGGTGGGGCCGATGGAGGCAAATCGAGCCTGGTCGTTGTTGGAGTGATGATCGGTGCCGGAGTCGAGCCCAAAAGCTCCTGGCATGAGCAGCGCCGCTCCTTTTGCTGGAGGCGTGCTCTGTGCCATCATGTTGGTGGCTTCTTTGCCACCCTTTTTGTTGCCTTTGTTCCCACCGCTTCCGCCGTCTTCCTTCTTTGGCGACCTGCACTCTCTTGCCCAGTGCCCAGGTTTACCACAGTTGCGGCAGCTACCCTGTCGCTTGGGAGCCTTGCCGCCATTGTTGCCTTCGCCACCACCGCTTCCGCTGCCGCCTTTCTGACCAGAGGCTGTCCCTTTGCTCCCGCGGCCACCGTAGCGTGCAGCATAGGCTGAGAAGTTAGCCTCACTTCCGCTGCGGCGCATGGCCTCGTTTCGCATGTACTCGGACACAGCCGTGTACGTCAGGTCGTCCTCCTTCCAGCCGCCCATGACGGTAATCATTGGGCTCTAGCTCTCCGGCAGTGCCATGAGGAGGATCATGGCTTGCATGTTCTCGTCATGGTCCCAATTCATCTGGGGAGCCTCGCCAAGGAGTCCTTCAAACTCCTGTAGGAAATCGGGGATTGATTCGCCCTCATTCACCCGCATGCTGATCAGCCGTTGTAGGATGAATAGTCTGTTCACGAGGGAGGTGGATTGGTGCACGCGCTTGAGCTTGTCGTAAGCTTCGGAAGCCAGCGTGTACCCGGCAATGATGGGAACATACTTCTTGGCTATCGCGTTGCTGAGGAATGACATGACAATATCATTTCGATCCATCCATGCCTCGTGCTCAGATGTGCCTTCCGTGGGAACGTGCTCCTCTCCCTTCAGTAGCTTGATGAAGCCGCGCACTTTCATCGCCAGCTCGTACTGCCATCTCCAAAGGGGAAAGTCAATCCCCTCAAAAATGGGGATTCCTCCTAGGGGTCCAAGACCTTGCGGCAGTGACGTAGCACTCACATTTGCTCCAGTGGTCTGCCCTATGGTAGCCACTGTTGAGCTTGAGGACTGCCCTGTGGCAGCCCCCACTCCTCCCGATGGGTCAACCATTTCTGTTGCCCTTGTCTGCTTCCCACGTCTCTGCTGCGTTGAGGCTGATGTAGGCTGATGTTAGCTGATGTCTGCTACCGGTTTTAGGATGCAGATCCGTTGCTTACCCCTCCAGCCGATGTTCACCTGCAGACAAAGAATACATCTACACCAACACACCCAGGGTCTTGCCACCAAGGGCAAAGCTTGTCCTGGTTGGGACACAAGGGTCGTGCCTCCAAGGGCAGAGCTTGTCCTTGGTCCCTGTGTGCTAAGTGCAGACCAAGCCGTTGGAGCTGATGAAGCTGATGGAGCTGATGGAGCTGATGGAGCCGGCGTGTGCACTTGGAGAGAGCATACCAGAGTTGAGCGAAGCGTGCCTTAGTGGTCAGTGTGGGCCCATAACCCTTTGTCAACCGGCCTGAGGCAAACGGACTAGAAAACAGGGCCGACACAATAGCACCTGCCGTCCGCTCCTAGCATTTTAGCTAGGAGAAGATATCACCCTCAGGATCACGGTTCTACACTGAGCAGTTCCTAGGCAATCACTTGCTAGCAACTGTGTCCACTTAACACTTGGTCACTTTCGCGCGAGGTGCTAGTCAAAGACTAACTCCTGGGGCTTAGACCAACCAGTGTCTTCTTTATACTGTTCCTTAGTTGGAAAACTCTGTGAGGAGAATCGAAGGCCAGATTGTGTAATTACAATGAGGAATGAGCCTGGTACATATAGTCCTAGGCCTGGCTTCTAAGGTGTGTGGGTAGTGACACTTTTGGGGTGGTCACTCCACACCACCTCACCAGTCCGCCAATTGGCGCATCCACTGACCGCCAAGTGGCGCACTCTCCTCATGCATGGAGAAATGTCTAAGAAACTTCCCNCACATCAAGGCTCGATCGCAGGACCTGTTGTCCCTAAGTCCAACATGCTATCCGTTGCGCTACACTTCTGGTGTCTCGCTTGGACTTGCACTACGAACAAGGTCTGGGGGACTTACTCCAAGGGAGCAGTGCATGCCCAACCTGTCCGTCAAGCCATAGTAGTGGCCATGGGGCATAGAAGAACAACAGAAACACCAAGCATTCCTTCATAAACAACCAGTTTGTTATTGGTTCCCATGTCATGCGCACTTGGGATTGCCTCATGCATTAGCCATGTTGATGTATTGAATTCATCATCTCCATTGGTCAATGCAAGAACTAGCACACATTCTGGAGTTTTATGACATTGAAGAGCATTTCATGTTAAATCAGTTGACTGATGGATCACAACTCTACTCTCCATCTCCATCGTCATCGTCGTCATCACCATCCCCACCCCCAAAACCCACTCCCACCTCCATCACATCTTCATCCTCACCGGTGTCAAACAACCTCAGGCCCTCTAACTCCTCAACTGCTTCACCAACCAACTCTGCTCTGGCCAGCCGGCGTAGTGAATTCACTAAGTCTTCCTCCTCCTTCAATTCTGGGGCCACATTCCCATGGCGATCAACTGGACGCTCTAGCACGCTGGGCTCATTGATCCACGACTTCATGGTGAGGAGATTTTCTACTGTCAAGTGGTCGAGAAAATGGCGTAAGTCAGTGATGACGTGCCGGCGAAGGGAGAAGGGGCGCTCAGACAGTGTGGATGTGGCGGGGATAGCAAAATGGTCCATGGCAGCAAGGAAGGTGTGAAATGAAATCTGTTTTTCTCGGTAATGGCGCAGCATGTTGCATGTCGGGTCCTTCGGTGGAAGCTTTGCCCACCTATCCACCTCACCCTCAAGTGTGGTTGCAGCTGGTTCTTCAACCCCGGGGGCTAGATGTCGTGGTGCAAACAGATCCTGTGATGGATCTGCCAGCGCAGCCTACAACAAATCTTCATCCTCTTCTTGCTGCTGTAGCACACGCGGACGGAGTTGGCGCTGCTCTGTTGCTATTGGCGCTGCTATAGCAGCAGGGAAAATCTCGTTGTCATCACCTGTACCGGATGTTGCTACTGCTGCTGTTGCTACTTCCGCTACTGCCATTGCTGCTGCTTTAGCTGTTGCACGTGCCTCCTCCACCCTGGTGTAGTATGGGCGGAGGATCTCGATCACCTTCACCTGAAGTTCAACTACAGGCTTGATGCCCATGAGCCGGTGTGTCTTGTCGAAGTAACGCAGCCGGAATCGTGGGTCTGCTCCTATTGCAAGCACGTGACGGTCTGTGAGTAGGGCGACGTACTTCTCCAGCTTTTCCTGGACAGCTTCAAGTCCGGGCTTGATGTTTGCAATAAGTTGATCCTTCATGGTGAGTCTGCTAGCTGCTCTGCGCCGCTTGCCTTTCTTCTCTGCATTGATTGACCGCACCTGCCACCCATGGATCTTCGTGAGCATGGACTCAAAGAAGGGGATCACCAGAATGAGAGTAGGGTACTTGCTGCCGCTAATGTCATCTGTGTAAGACTTGAACGGCTTCAAGATAAGAGTCAGCAGTGCGATGGTGGCGCACTCCTCATCAGTTGAAGTTAGCAGCGTGCCCTCCCTTCCATATCCTGCCAGCCATGTCACAAGCACCTTCCGTAGAAACAACACGCGGCTATACATGTCAAGGGTTGAATTCCACCTTGTCCCAATGTCAAGATGGAGAGAGAGGTACTTGACACCGGCGGCAGAGGCTGCACATATGAGGGACTGCTCCCTTGGTGTGCTACGGGTGGCAAATGTGGAAATTGCCCTTGCCTTGCCGATGACCTCGGCGACAGCAGGGAGGGACAGCAAATCATTGACCGTCACGTTCATGATATGCCCCAAACATCTGATGTGACCGGCCTTCACGAACCCGTTGCCCGATGGTATGACATGGCGGTCAATCATGGCATCATTTGCGCTCTCATTGTCCATAGTGATGCAAAACACACGTGACCACAACTCCCACCCTTTCAGTGCATCCGAAAAGAGATCAAACATGTTCTGTGCTGTTGGGGAGTCTGGAATGGCAAGAAAAGAGAATGCCATGGATTTGACCATGAAGTCATTCACCGAATGCGCTGTGATTCCTACATACTTCATGTTTGCATCAAATTTCCAGCCATCAGTGGTGAAACTAATGGCGGAGGTGACCTCAGACAGCAGCTTGCGTAACCTAGCACAAAAAGCAACCGCTCCTATCACAATGCCGCGTGCAATGGTCATGCAACCAGGCAGATGAACTGTGGGATTGCAATGCGGAAATGCTTTCTCCAGCCAGAATGATTGCATTGACAAAAATGAAAGGTTTTTATCAATGAAGTGCTTCCACAGACACGAGAGCCATTACCTCTTGTTGAAAGTTACCCCCACTCCTGCAACAGCATGCTCTATGACGGTGGCACGTGCTCCTGGGTCTGCCCTAACAGCTTCCACAGCCGCGGAGGCGGCATTCGCAGTGACGTGTTGTAGTGCGGTAGTGACCTCTAGCTCCATCTCCTTAAACAACTTTGGATGGCCTAGACAAAGATGCTTTCTCATTCCATTGGTGGAGCTCTTCCTGCAAGCAAAACATCGGCTGCACTCATTGCAATCTGCCCTATCTGGATCAGCTTCCTGCTTCTTGAAGTAGCACCAGATGACGGCCTTGTTCTTCTTGCGTTTATCACCGACCTCCCCCTCACCATCTGACTCATAATCATTGTCGGAGTCTTCTACAGCCGCTCTCCCTTTGCCCAAGCCCATGCCATCTACCATGCTTGCTCTGCTGCTTGTAGCCACAACCCCTGCCAACACTAATAGTATAATTGCACCCAGTACCGCTACCATTGTAGTAGATACTGGTTCTGCTGAATGTGCTGGTGATTCTAAGCCTGTTATTGGCTGCTTCTGCTGCCGGTTGCTAGAAGAGGCACAGCATGCTGCTGCTTCCTGCTCATGCTGGCTGCTGTTGCTGCCTACTCTTGTTGGATGCCGCTGCTACTGGCTACTTCTGCTGTCGTCTGCTGCAATTGGCACAACGTGCTGTTGTTGTTGCTTGCTCCTGCTGGCTGCCGCTGCTACCTGCTCCTGCTAGATGCCGCTGCTGCTGGTTGCTTCTACTCTCAGCTGCTAAAACTGGCACAACGTGCTGCTGCTGTTGCTTGTTCTTGCTGGCTGCCACTGCTACCTGCTCTTGCTGGATTTTTTTGCTGCTAGCTGCTTCTACTGTCGGCTGCTACAAGTGACACTACGTGCTGTTGCTTTTGCTTGCTCTTGCTGGCTTCCGCTGCTGCCTGCTCCAGCTGGATGCCGTTGCTGCTGGCTGCTTTTGCTGTCGACTGCTACAAGAGGCACAACGTGGTGTTGCTGCCTGCTCGTGCTGGCTATCGCTACTACCTACTCTTGCTGGATGCCGCTGCAACTAGCTACTGCAAGAGCCACAACGTGCTATTCCTGCCTGCACCTGCTCGCTACCGCTACTACTGGCTGCCACATCCGCGGCAGATGCTGCTGACAAATGTGCTGGTGATTCGGAGCAACGTGTGGGCTCTTCTGCTGTCGCCTGTTGCAAAAGACACAACCTGCTGCTGCTGCCAACTCCTGTTGGCTGGCGCTCACGCGAGTGATGGTTTTGACGTGTTCCTTGTGATTCTGCCGCTCACGTGCTGTTGGATGGTCTTGCGGCTGACAAATGTGCGGTTGTTATTTGCTGCGGCTGCTGTCTGTTACTGTAGCTTGCTTTAGTCAGTTGTTGCTGCCTATTGCTTCTGCCGCTACCTAATGTTGATGCCACGGCCGCTGCTTATGACACTACTGCTAAAGGCTGCCATACCCGCGGCTGATGGTGCCGGCTACTGCAAGAGGCACAACCTGCTCCTGGGGCCGCTAGATGCCTCTGTCGCTACTGTTTCTAGCTGCCGTTGCAGCCATGATCTGGTGGCAGTGGTGGAACCTGGCTGAGGGGTAAAGAGCTGAGGAGCGAACTTCCTTTGAGAGCGCGAAGTTACTCAGGCGACAAACTGAAGTGGTGGTCCCGCAATGAACCCAGGCGACTAACTCAAATGGCAGTGACGTTGCCATGCTCACGTCATGTGCCCAAAGAAAGGTCCAGTTGCTGGAGCAGGAAGGTTCCTTGTAGAGGAATCTTCCTGCTCCAGCAACTGGAGGAGGAAGCAAAGTCGTGTGTCTGTTGCGTGCATGGCACGCAACAGGCATGAGCTGCAGCGCCGCCAAGTGCATTGAACGGACAACGATGTCTGTTCCGAGGTGGCAAGGATTGGGAATCCTCGCCACCTCGGAACACATGGTGACACATCAAAGTTTTGACGGACAGGCCTTTTTGTGTCTCACTTTTAAGTCTTCGAGTGCTGAACAGGTCCGTTGTTTTTTTTGTGCCCCCCCTCCCCCCCAAAAACCTAGGTGCGAGAACTGCGGTTTTGCGAAGGTTCCGGAATCCCAGAACCGGAACCGCGGTTCCGGTACCGCGGTTCCAAGAAGCTGTGTGCACCCTTATTTGAGACTGTCATTTTGAGACTTTCATTTTGACACGTTCATTTCTAGACGGTCATTGTGAGACAATCGTTTTGAGACAGGTTTTTCTATACAATCATTTTACGACTGTTGTTTTGAGATTATTGCAATGAGTCCTTCATTGTAACACTCATTTTCAGACCATTGATTTAAATCATGTGTTTGAGACTATCATTTTGTGAGTCATTTTTAGACTGTCATTTTAAGACTATCATTTTGAGACTATCATATTGAGATGACCATTTTGAGATGTCAGTTTGAGACTATCATTTTGAGACTGTCATTTTGAGACTCTCTTTGTAGACCGTCATTTCAAAAATGTCATTTCGAGGATGTCATCTTGAGACTGTCATATTGAGTGTCATTTTGAGACTATGAATTTGAGACTGTCATTTTGAGACTATCATTTTAAGGCTTTCATTTTGTGACTTTAATTTTGAAGTAATCATTTTAAGGTTGTCATTCTAAGACTTAAGTTTGTAACCATCATTTTGAGATTGTCATTATGAGAATGATACATTGAGGTTACCATTTTGAGACTATCATTTTAGATTGTTCTTTTGAGACAACCATTTTGAGACTGTTATTCTCGGACTCTCATTTTGAGACTAGAATTTTAAGACTTTTTTCTTATGAATATGAATTCGAGTCTCTCATTTTGAGACTGTCACTTTAGGTCTGTCATTTTGAGATTGTCATTTGGAAACTACCATTTTAGACTATCATTTAGAGACTGGAATTTTGGGATAGGAATTTTGAGACCACCTTTTTCAGAGTGATACTTTGAGATCCTCATTTTGAGATTGTCATTTTGTGACTGTCATTAATAAACTGTCACCTTACGACTGTCATTTTGAGATTGTCAATTCATAAGTAGAATTCTGAGACTGACATTGTGAGACTTTCATCTTATGACAAGTATTTTGATATAGTGTTTTGGAGATAGTCAATTTGAGACATTCATTTTGAGGCAGTCATTTTGAGACTGTTGTTTTGAGATTGTCGTTTGGAGACTATTATTTTGATACTGTTGTTTTAAGACTATCATTTTCAGACTATTGTATTGAGACTGTCATGTTGAGACAATCATTATGAGACTGTCATTTTGAGACTATTGTTTATAGACTGTCATTTTGAATCTGTCACTTTGAGAGAGTCATTTTTATGCTATCATTTTCAAAGATTCATTCTGAGACTGTCATTTTGAGGCTGTCATATTGCGACTGTCATTTTGGAATGGACATTTGAGAATATCAATTTGGGACTGTCATTTAGAGATTGTCACTTTGGAACAGTCATTTTAAGAATGTCATTTGAGACAACCATTTTGAGACTATCCTTTTGGGACTATCATTTGAGACTATCATTTTGAGACTGTCATTTGAGACTATCATTTGAATACTGTTATTTTGAGACTATCATTTCAAGACTGGTCATTTTTATACTATCATTTTGAGAGTCATTTTTCAATGTCAGAATGCTTGTCTCAAAATAACAATATCAAAAATATTGTTATTTCGAGACTAGCATTTTGAGATTGTCATTTTGAGACTCTCCTATTGTGACTGTCGTTTTGACCATGACTGTCATTTCGAGACTCTCATTTTGAGACTCTCATTTTGAGTCTCATTTTGAGACTGTGATTTTAAGACTATCATTATGAGATTGTGATTTTGAGAGACTTGTTTTAAAACAGTCATTTTGAGACAGTCATTTTGAGTCAGTCATTCTGAGACAGTCATTTTGAGACTACCGTTATTTGGAGACAACCATTTTCAGACAGTCATTTTGAGAGTATCGCATTGAGTCCATCAATTAAAGACTTGCACTTTAAGACCATTGTTCTAAATCATTAGTTTTACACTGTCATTTTCTGATAGTCGTTTTCAGACTGCCACTTTGAGACTGTCATTTTCAGATTATCATATTGAGATGACCATTTTGTGATGTCATTTTGAGACTATCATTTTGAGACTGTCATTCCGAGACTGTCCTTGTAGATTGTCATTTGAGAGATGTCATTTGAGACTCTCATTCTGAAAATGCTGTTTTGAGACTGTTGTTTTGAGACTATCGTTTTGAGAGTGTCATTTCAAGGATATCATCTTGAGACTGCCATATTGAGTGTCGTTTTGAGATTATCATTTTGAGACTGTCATTTTGAGATTGTCATTATAAGACTTTCATTTTGTGACTTTCATTTAGAGGCAATCATTTTAAGGTTGTCATTGTGAGACTTAAGTTTGTAAACTATCATTTTAAGATTGTGATTTTGAGAATGTTATGTTAATGCCGTCATTTTGAGACTGTCATTTTTATATTCTTCTTTTGAGGCAGTCATCTTCAGACTTTTATTCTAAGACACTCATATTGCGACTGTCATTTTAAGACTGTTATTTAAGGGCTGTCAATTTGAGTGTCTCATTTTGAGACTGTCATTTTGGTCCGATGTTTTGAGATTGTCATTTGGAAACTACTATTTTTAGACCATCATTTAGAGACTGGCATTTTGGGATGAGAATTTTGAGACCGCCTTTTTAGACTAATATTTTGGGATCCTTTTGAGATTTTCATTAAGTCACTATCATTAACAAACTATCACCTTACGACTGTCATTTTGAGACTGTCAATTTAAAATTAGTATTTAGAGACTGGCGTTGTGAGACTTTCATTTTGAAACAGTTGTATTGAGATAGTCTTTTTGAGATAATCAATTTGAGACATTCATTTTGAGGTAGTCATTTTGAGAGTCATTTTGAAACAGTCATTTTGAGACTGTCATTTGGAGACTACTGTTGTTTAAGACTATGAATTTGAGACTATCAAATTTGATACTCTTGTTTTACATTGAGACTATCATGTTGAGACTCTCATTTTGAGACTGTCATGTTGAAACTATCGGTTTTAAACTGTGATTTTGAGACTAGCATTTTGAGAAAGTCATTTTAATACTATCATGTTCAGAGAGTCATTATAAGACTGTCATTTTAAGATGGTATTTTTGAGCCTTTTTGAGACCCCCATTTTCAGGATGTCATTTTGTCACTGTCATTAACAAACTTTCATCTTACGACTGTTGTTTTGAGACTGTCGATTTCAAACTAGCATTTTGAGATTGACATTGTAAGACTTTCATTTTGAGATAGTTATTTTGAGAGTCTTTTTGAGAAAGTCAATTTAAGACATTGATTTTGAGACAATCATTTTGAGACGAGCATTTAGAGAATATTGTTTTGAGACTGTCATTTTGATACTATTGTTTCAAGACTATCATTTTGAGAGTGCTACATTGAGACTATCATGTTGAGACTGCCACTTTGAGACTGTCATGTTGAGACTATCATTTTAGACTGTCATTTTGAGACTGTCATTTTGAGAGTCATTTTAATACTATCATTTTTAGAGAGTCATTCTAAGACTGTCAGTTTTAGAGTCATTTTAATACTATCCTTTTCAGAGAGTTATTTTGGGACCGGTATTTGAGACTATCGATTTGGGACTATCATTTAGAGGTTTTCACTTTGAAACACTCATTTTAAGAATGTCATTTTGAGACTTTCATTTTGAGGCTGTCATTTTGAATCTGGCATTTGAAACTAACATTTTGAAACTATCATTTTTATAATATAAGTTGAGGGTATCATTTTGATACTGTAGCTTTTGGAGTGTTTTCATCACCCTATTATATTGAGACAACCATTTTGAAATTGCCATTTGAAAATTTAATGTGAAGACTTTCAATTCGAGAGTGAAATTTTGAGACCGTCATTTGGAGTTTATCATTTAAGACTGTCATTTTGAGACTTTCATTTTGAGATGGTCATTTTGAGATAATCTTTTTGAGACAATCATTTTGGGACAGTGATTTGGGACAGTCATTTTGAGATGGTCATTTTGAGACCATCATGTTGTGATGGTCATTTTGAGACTGGCACTTTGTGAAAGTCATGTTGAGACCGTCAGTATGATGCTATCATTTTGAGACTATACTTTTGAGAGTGTTTTTCTTAGAATATCATTTTGAAACAACTATCTTAAAACTATTATTTAAAACTGTCATTTTGGGACTTTTTTATTTGAGACTGGCATTTTGAGACCATCCTTTTGAGATCATCATTTTGAAATTGTCACGTTGAGATTGTCATTTTGCGACCGTCACTTGAAGACTATCATTTTTTAGACTGTCATTTTGAGCCTTTCATTTTGGGACGGTCATTTTGAGTAGTCTTTTAGATGTTCATTTTGAGAAAGTCTACGTTTAGACTGTCATTTTGAAACCCAACATTTTGTGATGGTCATTTTGAGACTTTCATCTTGAGACTGTCATTTTGAGATGACCATTTCGAGACTTTCATTTTATAAGTATAATTTTATGACTATCATTATGAGACTAGCATTTTGAGACAGGAGGGCACACAAGAATAGTCAGAGCTAGGCGATGGGGAGCAGCAACGCAATCGCACTGTGAGTTAGCTCGAAGACCAATTCTGGCGAACACACAACGGCTCTGTGCCTGTGATGGAAGACCTCATCGAGATAGAGAGCATAGAGGATGGGTGCAGCGGGGCTTCCCACAGGTCCCCCCTGATGCATCATCCTTTGGATGGGACTGCCTAGGAATGCTTTTTGGAAGTAAGTGGCATGACCATGTTTCTTGAGGAACCAATATAGGTGGCAGCAGGATAGGTCTACCATTGCAGGGAGTCTGCGGCAACGCAATGCAGAACAAGCCGTGGAGGTATACTTGTTAGATCCGGCCCTCCCTTTTGGGTGGCCACAACAATAGGAAGGAGCAATGATGTTTGGTGGAGAGCCACCGCAACCGGCTTCCGGCGACCAGGGCACCAGGTCCCCAGGGCCGCAAAGGGCAGTGGGGGACCAACAGGGTGGGTCCCCCGACCCTTGGGATTCCAACCTCAATGAGCAACAGTGGCCTTCCGCGACAATAGATGAATCGCTGCAATAGCACCTTCAAGCCCTATACCAGTAGCAGCAAGTGGTAACATTGTATCCGGAAGGATAAACAACTTCCGCCACACCAGACACGCCTTCACGAGAGCTTGGGATGTTGCAGAAGCAAGATGTTCTAACCCTCATGACACACAAGGAGGAGCAGCTTCGATAGGAGCAGGGTGGACGGTAGGTGCCTCTATCTCTCCTATCCTTAGCCAACACTCCACAAACTCTACCAACACAGGCAGAATAGGATAGCAGCCAGCACAACCCGCCAGGCGTTGCTATGCCAACGTATCTAATGTAGCAGGTAGCAGCGGCGACATTTCTACAACCCTCCGCACCTCCATTACCCACTATGCTGTACTCGTCCCTCGGGATGCTGCAGCCCGGCATGGCTCCATCACCAGACTTCACCACCATCCCAACCTAGGCCCAACACATCTTGGGCGGTGTACCTCCTCTGAGTTCCAACTTCTCTTTCTAGCACTATCTTACCCCAACGCAGGGATGCTACAAGCCCTGAATGCCTCCCCCTGGCTTTATCGCCCTGACGGCTTCTGCCTTACCATCTGAGGGCCACCAACCGCAATGGACCTCCACATAGATTGGACTGGCAAGCAGATTGCCAACACAAGCAGGATTAGCCTTCTCGTATACCCACGTAGGGTGGTAGTAGTACCCCTACATCTGCCAATCCACCATAACCCAGAAAACGTATGAGCCACCTCCACATCCTCATCCTTTGCAACAGCAGTAACAGCAGTAGCAACGCCCTCCAATCCACCCCGCAGCCAACCAGATGACAGCAACTCTAGTTTCTATGATTCCTTTGACTCGGATATGTGACCCATAACAACAGCAGGTGGATGTCGCTCTTGGGACCACTACTCAACCCCATCCGTGGGTAGAAAATTTGGCCAACCTGAAAACTCCGTTCCCTTAAAATCCAAGTGGACCCGCATGTGCTGTTCCACTCCCGATGGATCAGAGCTGGTCTTGTTTGCATCAGGCTTACCAGACGTGCCCTCCCTAGACTCACACCTTCCAGCACGCGGGAAGACAACACCACCCATTTCCCCAGCATCAGACTTCAATGACTTAGAGACCCCACTTGAACGGATACCCTTCACATCTTCGTCAAGGATTATAGCACGCACAAGGATCTATGACCGAGGATCTACTGCACGATTATGGAGTTCAGAGTCCGCCGTAGGGCCCCCTGAACATAACCACTGCCCTCATACAACCTCATTAGAGCCAGACCCCTCCCTATCACTCAGCACAACAGATGTTGTCCAGTCAATATTGGAGCGTGGACACATAGTAGAGATCCACTCTAGGGATACAGAGCCTGTCCCACCACATGGGACAAATGTCTGTGGGAACATCACCGGTGGGATATCAGGCATACCAAACGCAGTATGGGATGGTTGGCCAGTCGCACGGTCACGGTCCACCAGTAGCCGCCGCCTCTATTTCTTATGCAGCTCAAATAGCCATCTCCTCCGCCAATGACCCTTCCGCTTCCCGCGACCCCACTCAGATCCAGATCATCGTAGGAGCTATTCACCATAGCATGGTTCCTCTTCCCCAGTTCATTTGGACCAACTCATCTCACCTACCGCAGCTGGAAACCTTCACCGGCGTGGCAGGCGAGGACCTAAGGGATTGGCTTCACCAAATAGCCTTGCAAGCCACCATTGGTCGTATTCCAATTGACCTTCTACAAACCACGGCTGAACTACACCTGCAATGTGCTGAACCGGATTGGTACAATGTGCGGAAACCCTTTCCCACCTTTTAGGATTTCGGCAATGCCCTCATCCCGCGATTCAGACCCCTTCCACAGGAGGAGGCACTTTCCAAGACCAAGAAGGATTTCATGAAACCAGGAGATGACATACTATGCTACGTGGATAAGTTCCTCCTTTGGTCCACTGTTGCCAAGAGCCTAGAGGGTGAAGTCCTGTCCCTGTGGGTTCTGCTGCAGAACCTGATCTGCACAATCCCAGACAAGATCAGCACGCTCATGAATCCACAAAAGAACCGCAGAAGCTAATGCTACAGACAAGTATGAGTAGCTCCATGCTACGAGGTAGCAATCGGTAGCCACGGCAGCAGCAACAACAGGTGGTGGGGCAGTACGTAGTAACCCCTCCACCACCAAAGACATATCACATTTGTGGCAGCCTTGAGCATCTCTTGGCATACTGCCCACGACGCGAAAGGGATGAAGTGCCCCCTACACATCATCTAGGGGTAGAGCAGTGGTGCCAGTATGATGTAGAATATAACTGCCAATAAAACAAGAACTCACAACCAAACTAATACCCACAGGGTGCAGCATGGGCCAGTAAAGGCCTCTTTTCCCGACTCAAGTGCCTAACCCAGCTCCACCAAGGACCAATGCTGCAAGCGTAGCTGGTGCATGGAATGCATGGTTCGGCATGGTGATGGAGAACGATGAAACCACTGAACAAGCACCAATAGAGCAGGAGCGGAAATAAATCGATGCCACACGAGTGACTGGGTTGGTAGGATGGACGTTATGTGAAGCAATGGACATCCAACGGGGGCTCCGCCAGCATGAGGAGCAATGTGATGATATCCTCTAGGAACTGATTCCTACGCGGTCGGTGCGACCGTGCACAAACCACGAGGGAGCAATGGCAGCATCCGTGCAATAACCGACGGAGCAACCAGCCGCACCTGCGGCCTTGACTACTCCAACACAAACGATTCCAACGGTAGCATTCCCATCATCCGTGATGCTTCTTCCCATCCAACATGTACCCTCTTATCCATTAGAGGTACTTCTCCAACGGCTTGTGGCTACCGTCTCCTTCCTTAAGAACTTCAACTTCACCCCAAGATTGCAATAGAGCTTGATATTTGCTTCCGCAGACCGATCAGCATCTCGCCCAAGTGGACATTCAGGTTGGCCGTGAACAACTAGCACCTGCTAATACGTGGAATATCCATCGGGTCGAGGTTGACCCCAAGGTCTGCATCTCCCTCGACAAGATCAACTAGGGATGGGCTCCAAGGCACTAGAGCCACCACGGTAGAACGACACCTACTATGAGGTAGCGTGCTGCAATGTTTGGATCCTGGGCAAGACGTTCCTTGCCATCATCAACACGGGTGTCACCCACACCATTATCACTCTCTGCGTCCTTGCCATAGTTGGATGGGAAGACCATGTCCTCCCCACCTACAACATCTTCAGCAACGCGTCGGGCGGCTTTGCCATGAAGGAGGGTGAGGTCCACAACCTGCTAGTGCAAATTGAACGCTTCATGACACCTTGACACTGCAGGTCATCCGTATGTAGACATATGACATGCTCATTGGCACGGATTATCTTGTGTCGTGCCAAGCCAGTCTCATCTTCAGCCTGGACGTCATGCAACTGAGATTTTTGGAAGGTGAAAAATAGTATGCCCTCATCATGGTGGCACCAAAAATGGCTTTCCCTCTTACCAATGTGGCTACCATCACCCCTCAGGCAGCGTAGTGGGAGGATGCCCAGGTACACAATTCCTTACCTCCTCCACCCTCACGCCGAGAGCCTGAGTCCTTCATAGGCAGTGTGTAGTTGCCTCCTCTTCGTGTACGACAAATGAGAGAACTTTTGCGTGTAGGAGGAGTCCCTGACAAGGCACTTGAAGCATTCACGGAGTGAAACAAGTACGTTGTGGAAGCAAAACCTGATTTATGTAGCATAGAAGTTGGCACTCGGGCCACCCTTCTTGGCTACTGGCAACAGGGGTAATCGAGCATGGGTGGCGGCTATGACGAAGATGAAGAGCTGTTCCCATCAAGGCCATCTGTGAGACCCGCTCTACCTGCCCCTTTTGACCACATGCTCCATGAGCAACTAGTACCTGAACAACGCCAACGGGTGCGGCAGCTCCTACAGCAATACGCAGAAGTCTTCGCAGGTACTACATGCGATATTGGCGTGGTAAACACCTATCACGGTGATGCATAGCCAACAAAGGAGAAGGTCTACCGCATCCTCTCGGATCAACAATAGATTGTGTGGGATGGCCTTCAGGAACTCAAAGAGCAAGAGGTGATCCCCATAAGTTATCCTTGCCGAGCCAATCCCGTCATTATGGAGAAGCTGAATTAAGGCTGCACACCAAATCCTAGGATCCGGGGATCTTATCCGGGAATCCGGATCCGGATCCGGATCCGGGGATCCGGATCCTTGATCAAGATTCGATCCGGGATCCGGGGATCTTTTAACCACCTAAACAAGAGGGGAAAACGGGGTTAGGAGTGAAAAATGTAAGGCACTATCCTTGCTCAGCCTATAGGATCGGGAAAAGATTCGGGGATCCATAGGATCCGGGGATCTTTTAACCACCTAAACAAGAGGGGAAAACGGGGTTAGGAGTGAAAAATGTAAGGCACTATCCTTGCTCAGCCTATAGGATCGGGAAAAGATTCGGGGATCCATAGGATCCGGGGATCTTTTCTTGGATCCTAGGATCCAAATCCATCCTAGGATCCGGAACCGGGGATGAGGATCCAACCTGAGATCCGGGAATCTTACCCGGTGTGCACCCTTAAGCTGAATGGCAACAAGCGGTTCTTTGTTGAATTTTGCGACCTCAACCGTGTCATTAAGGAGGATGCATATCCAATGCCACTCATTATGGATATCCAAGAACGACACAAGGGCCGTAGTTGGTTTGTAAAGCTGGACGTCAAATGCACATTCCATGCCGCCCCGATGCATCCGCACTCAATGTTGAAGACCGCATTTGTCACTTCTCGGGGACTCTATACCTTAACATGCATGGACTTTGGCCTACGCAATGTTGACGCCACATTATAGCACGCTATGGATGCCACCCTCCGCCAGCTCCCCAATGTTAGCTATTACATAGACGATGTTCTGGTTTTGGCTCATTCTTTTGATGAGCTCCTCACCTCCCTTGATGCGGCGTTTCTTGCCCTTTGTCGCACAAATCTCAAACTCAAACAAGCAAAGTGTATCATCGGCACAAAACAGATGGAGATCCTTGGGTTTGTCATGAGTGCAAAGGGCATAACTACAGACCCAAAGAAGATGATTGTAGTCAAGGAATGGTGGCAGCCCATCTCTGCTAGACAGGTCAAAATCTTCTTGGGATTCGTCTCTTTCTAGTGGCAGTTTTTTTGTGATCACGCCAAGATTGTTCATCCACTCTAGCAGTTGACACATCAGGACGCGGACTTCATCTTGACAGCCACATGTCAATCGGCGTGAGAGTAAATCAAGATCTGCCTAATCACAGTACCGATGCTGGAATTTCCGGACTTCAACCTCTCCTTCATCACGAACGTAGACTGGTCTCCTGAGGTCCTGGATGCCATTCTATCCCAAGAAGCGGAACAGAATGTCCAAAGGGTTATCGCATACACAAGCCGGGCTCTCAATGATGCGGAACGTAAACATCCACCAGTCAAGGGTGCGTGTCTTGCTGTCCTCTGGGCACTAGAACACTTCCACGATTACATAAAAAACGACAAGTCTTTCACCATCTACACGGATCATCAAGCATTGGAATGAATCCTCACCACTCAGAATCACAAAGGGATCCTGGCTAAGTGGGCACTTCTCCTCTGGGGCTATAACATCCACATCCAATGTTATCCAGCATTGGCCAGTTGGTATGCACATGCACCAACTTGGCTTCCGCACGAAGGGTGGACGACTGATACACATACTCCTGAGGATGAGGCTCCTCCAGCCCGAGCCGCCTGCTCAAATGGGATGGAGTGCGCCTGGAAGGGGGTTACTCATGACTTTATCCCTGACAAAGAGCAGCTTGCCGTACGTCTCCTGCTTAGGGTAGGGATATTTGTTGATTCCCTCCTACACCATGGAACTTGTTTGATGAGAAGGTTCCTGCTACATCTCCTGCTTAGGGTGAGGACATCCGCGGATTCCCTCCTACACCATCCATTCTCCAACATGCAGAATCCACCAGTACCTGCCACATGCGCCACCACGCTCGCTATGGTTTCAAATCCCTAACGATGCGGGATGTGTGGGAATACCTCCAATCCAATCATGAGGTAGCCACCAGATGGGAGGTCACGGTGCCAACCCACCCTTGTCCTCGCCATCCTCCCTGAGCTCCTCCCCCCGCACTCTCCAACCTGGTCCGCCACCAATCCCTGTATTTCCGCCCTCTTCAGATATCCCCTTTTTCCAGTCCCCTTGATTGACTACCTCATCATCCAATCCCGCGCAGCGGACACGATGGACGCAATGTTCGCAACCGCGAATGTTGACTTGGAACGCGTGGACATTCGCCTCACATGCAACCCCACAGCTTCACCGGGGGTCCGCCGATTTCATCTCTACATCTGCGATCTGCATGTAGATACCGTTATAGCATATCTTCACTCCAGCCCATGCTAGGAGCCTCGGCTACTGTGGAAACCACCCGAGCCACAGCTGATACGTGCAGTTGCATGGTGCCATGCATGGATCTGTGGCCGTGAATTCACGGACATCGTCAATAATGCAGCCACACAAACCACTCTCACGATACGGATTGTCCGTGTTCTTAGCCTCCTCCATCTCATCCGGCCAAGTCCTCTACGTTTCTCCCTCTCATCCGGAAGTATTGACGTCCCCGGCATACAAATCGACATGCTACTCATCCGGGTCACGAATGCCCACGCCGCATGCATGGTCGAGGTTAGCTTGACGCGCACATATGGAATCCTCCTGGTGATCAAGTGGCTTACGGCGTGCCAAACCAGTGTATTACTCGGTGCGAGTATTCTCAGCCTCATTGCTGTTGTAAATGAATAATCGTTCACGTGCTTGTTCACTTTCCAAACACCCGCTTTGGTCTCATCTCCAGCTCTAGGAAAACTACCACCACCGCCACTGTTGACCATGATAGGACATCATAATATTCGTCGAGGTGTCCCCGCGGCCCACGCTGCTAGTCGCGATAGAGGTTGCAGATGCACGGAGACTGCGCTTACTAGGAGGGGGGTTGCACGTGGCATCCCACCTTTGGCAGGATCCACCAATGCTGGTGCCGGCGTCGTGGTGACACACCAACGACAAACACATTCTGCGGGATCCGTAGAAATCGCCAGGCTGTCTAGTCCTTGCGTCCTTTGCGCATTCACTGAGGACCTCCGTGGGAGGTCCTCCAAAGGAACAGAGGCAGCACACACTAGTCCATCACAATGAGGGGCGCAGGGACTATAGTTAGGGATTGAAGGACTAAGTATGATGAATGTGCTTGGTGGCCTACCACCAGGAGAGGAAAGCTCCAAAGAGAGTACAAGAATCGGAGAAAAAGGAGAAGAGCAGCGACAATGGATGGTCCAAACCATCCTCCTGGTACATGCGGAGCTACTTAAGGAATCCCTCCTCCAATTTGACTTGTACATGGACGGATGGCCCCAACATCTCTGCCAGGTGTCTATCGAGATACATTCATTCTCTACGGAAGCAAGGCGGTTGTACATGCACGAGACCGCGGGAGTGCTTATGTGGATACGAGAAATGCATGTTTTTTCTCATAGTATGATGGGGTACCCACTTCTTGAGGTCTACGACAAAATGATGACGGCGTTGGACAAACATGTGGAAGAACCAGATATGGAAGGCTCTAGGAAATGGTGGCAAGAAATACGCGGGAACTCCAACAATTGGTCCCTCTGCTGTTATCGCCTCCTGCTCGTGGAACTGGCTCGCGCCTACCTCTTGCACTTGCACACCCAGTACCGCGGAACTGAAGCTGTGCCTACCACCCAGTACACCGATCTTCTCTAGTGACGATAGGGTTATAACCTGTATGTAGTCATGGAGAAGTGGTGGTGAAAGAATCTACAGCAAAGTGACCATGTGTATTTCTACCTCTTTGTACCAAATTGGGAACCATGGAGGAACATGGTTGCCAAGTGCTTCACCACGTACGCGGAGAACCCAGCCTTGGAGGCAGAGCGAGAAGAATTGGTTGAGGATTAGGTGGATGATACTAGTGGGGAGACAGCAGGCAAGGAGTGGATCGTGATACTGCTCCCACATGTGGCCAAAGAGAATCAACGTATGCATACCGAGGAGAGGGAGAGTCAGGGTGGCGTGGAGGATCCAAAAGCAAAACATCGGACATGAGGAGGGAAGCACATAGGCAATTCGAGGTGGCTCACGGGATCAGGGAGGAGGAAGAGGATGCTGGGGTGGCGAGAAGGAAGGAGCCTTCCACGCCCTCAACACCCCAAGGGGCACGAGTGGAGGCTAAGGTGGATGTCAGAAGGGGATCTGGAAGGGGCAAGATGAGTTACGGAAGGACAAAGGAGCAGGCAAAGAAGCCCTTGTATGATGCCGCACCTGCCACAGCAGTAGGAGAGGCAACGGGAAAAGAGACACAGGATGTGGAGTTCACTGGACCCGCGATAGCCCCTAGGAAAGTAGGATTGGCAGGGTTTTAGGAATCCCCCGCAGAAAACAATCGTGGTGGCAGGGGCGGACAAGGGGACGAAAGTGCAGGGGAAGCAAATGGAAGGGATGAAAGGAGAGAAGGAGGCTCGGAAGGGTGTAAGTGCCTCCGTTGTTGTGGAAACACTCCTACAAGGTGGTCCACAGCAAACTCACTTTGGCACGGTGGTGCTAGCCTCTGGGACAAACACAACATTTTAGGCTGTGATCCCTACATGGTCACCTGCAAGAAGGATGTCCTAGTCCGACCATCGTGACCTGCGGCGGAATAGAAAGTGGCATGAGGAGGCCAGGATCACGGTGCCAGAAGAAGAAGCACGTATACTACTACAAGAAGAGATGCGAAGGACGAAGGAAGTAGAACAGAAGGAAGCACAGGAAGCGGCAAGCACTGGGGCAGTGCGAGAGAGCCAGCACACTACCACAACCACTCCGCAAAAGAGAGAAGGAGAAGGTGTGGAGGGTGGAGAACATGAAAAGAAGCTGCAATGGAAAACCAGAAGGGAGGCAGAGGGATAATCGAAATGTGTGGGGTAGCAAGGAATGAGCGCCGACGAGTTGCGTGAAATGGTTAACAGCAGGCTGGAAGCAGCACTGAGGAGGATGGAGGCCCTCATTTCCGGACGACCATCGGAAGGACTATTAGCATCAACCGCGGAAGGCCCATCACAGAGAGCACCTTTCATAGACAAGAGACTCGTAAGCAAGGTCCACATGTAGCTAAGCGTGATACCCTTATCTTTAAGACCGCGAGACCGAATCGCGATTCTAAGTCCGGTCTTCGAATCGGATGTCCAATTCCTGCCTTGAGAATCGTCTTGGACTTGAACCGTCTTCCTTGCACAGACTCGTGAATCCGTTTTGCGAGCCTTGAGGGAGGGAGGGCTAAAAATAATTGGAGGTCCGGGTCGACCACTCCGAGGATATTTCCATCACCGTAGAAATCGTGGAGGTTTACAACAACGGTTGGCACATAAGTATGTCATATGCCAGTGCGGCATATGAAGCAACTCCTTGTTCATGATGCATACACAACAAGCATTGGACACACATCAACGTGTGCCTACCATACACATCGGTATGGTAGGCACACACTAATGTCGATGTGACATTGCCATATCGACAATGGTCCTATCTCGCTACCGACACCAAGAGAGCTTGTCGCCCCTCTCGTTGCAGATAGCAAGAAAGAGCTCGCTGTGACGTGCCTCTCTCGTTGCTGACAACTGTTGTACTTTGTGCCGTTCCTGTACAGTTATTGTGACCACTCGGCCGTGTCCATACTCGTGCAGATCCCTGAGGCAGGCGGCCCTGGTGACACCGGCGCGACGACACGCGGCGGACCACCCGCTTGGAGCTGACCGACCACTGTTCCAGAGCCCCAGATGTCACTGGGACTCTTTGCTGTGCCTTCTACGTCATCCATGCGCCTTTCGGCGGACTGGCCATGAGGCCTATTTGCATGTTTTTGCATTGTATGCTCACTATCAGTCAATGGATGCATGCATGTGACCAGTCGTTGCGTCCGTCTTTTGATTCTGCACGTCTAGGTTCAGACGGCGTAGGATTCTAACATGTGTGCGCAGAGGTACGGCCAAAACAGTGGTTTTGGGCCGGTTTTAGGACAGCTCTTGGACTGCCGCGTGCGACACCCGCCGTGCGCCGCGGCAGGTATTTATGCCTTGGACCTGTCAGTTGTCATTTCTCTCTGCATATGCTATATTGAAGCATTTTGACACTGTGTCTTGTGTCTCCTAGCCAAACCCTTGCCGT